>JAHIAM010004771.1:0-20800 GCA_021605205.1 Aegilops longissima
AAGAGATTGACAATGTTCATCATTAAACCATCCCAACATTGGTGAATAAACCTTATTTGAATCAAATTTACATGCTACAACATGCTTAGATAAGCAAACATGCAATGAGTCATTCGACACAGAATCATCACCAAGATTAGAGGTCGTATCAAAATGATTAAACATTAATTCTTTTGCATCAATAGTTAATTCAATGGGTGCTCTCAAAATTGTTGGTATTTCAGTTGTTTGATCACATGGCAAAGTCAAATTATCAATATAATCCTCTAAAATAGGTGGTGTGATCAAAGTAGTGGGTAGCTCAACACATGATGTATTAAAGTTAACTAGGCATGCATCATTCTCATGTAAAAGTGGAAAATCTGTACCTTTGTCATTACCTCTTATAGTCAACTCAGATGATCACGAGGCACTCTCGATGGTGATGTGTCACATGGTGGAGATGATGTAGTCCTCGCAACAACGGATGTGGTTGTCATAATACGCCTAGTAGTTGAATAAACATCTGTATCAACAGTTGGAATGTGCACCGTGCGCTTGTTCTCCTTGTGGGCAACACGTCGTTTTATTTCTGTTCAGCTTTGCAAGCAAGACGAAACAAATGGTCCATAGGATAACACTCTTCATGAATTAGTATCTCCTGAATATTATGGTTTAATCCTCCCCAAAATCTATCCATAAAATCTTCTTCACTTTCTTCTAAAATGAGTGCAACAAGGTAGTTTGTAAATCATCATAATATTTTGTTACGGTGTCACTACCTTGTTTTAAATGTTCCAGATTTTTTGATCATGCCACGAGTATAATAAACATCGGCGAATCTATGTCTCATGACATGTTTTAAATCATCCCAAGTATTAGGTACATAATCAGGGTGTAACCGACAATATTCACTCCACCAAACTAGAGCATAACCAGTGAAAGAACCAACCGCAACCATAACTTTTTACGTTCATCAAAATTATGGGAAGCAAATATATTATTTATGTCTAACTCCCATTCAATATATAAAGGAGGTCTAAAACGGCCATTAAATGGTGGTATAGAAACATGAACCTGATCATGTGCATTTGGATGTTTGTGCACCTCTCGTGCCGGTTGTGGTATTTGCATAGGTGGTGGCATGTCTCCGCGATCGACAAAGCCCATGAATTGACTCTGGATCCTGTCATGATTAGTAGAACAAGAAACAAAATCCAAAAATAATGTTCCTATAACTACTAGGATGTGGTGGTAAAAGCGCTCACGATAAAGCAAATATCAATGTCTTACAAGTTCTTACCATGCAAAGAAAGCGGTGATCGGCAACCAGCGGTGTCAAGTAACTCGAATATTGAGTAAAGCGATTGCGGGGAGCGTCACGATACACGGTGTAGAAATATGTGGAGCTGGGTTGGCTATATATGGTAGCAAAAGATTAGCAATAATCAATTCAAAGATGCAATGTTGAATAAGCGCTCAACGACGATCTTGTCTTTGGTCCTAGGCTAGACCGGACTAGAGACGCGAGCCTAGAACACTAATGAGGTCACGGCATAGCACAACGAGCATCAATGAAGGATACTAAGTAGCTCTTGACAGCAAGATATAAGTGAAGATCCTGGCGGCAGTGAAGATAATGATGAAAAACAAGCGCCAAGCAGGACATACAACAACTCTCTCTCCAACTTTCCTCTTGAAAAGTTTGAGCCAATTTTCTGATAAATTCTTTCAAAGAATGCTACTAACTCAAGCTTTCCAATGCAAAAAGAATCACTCAATTCGAGTTGATATGAGGAGTCAAAGAATTCTAAAACTGGCCTGAAAAATTGGAACAAGCTGTGTTCACGAACTTGAGAGGCAAAAACACCTATTTAGAAGCCGATTTTGAGGTGTCAAATATTGAACTAGCTTTTGCAACTATTTAGATGCACCTCGTCTCTAGCTTTAATTTGAGTACTCACGGAGTCAAAACGGACTTCGTATGAGGAAGATACACCTGTTTTACTGAACAGTCGCATAAAACAGATTCAATCCGAATTCAGGTACGAGATTGATTCTAGATAGATCCGGGTTTTTTTTTCCTCTTTTTTTTTCTCACGCTTTTTTTTTCTTTTTCTTCTCACTCTTTTTCTTTTTTTTTCCTTTTTTCTCTCTTTTTTTTCTCTATCGTTTTTTCTCCCTCTTTCCAAGACAAACTGGATAAGATGCAGATTGGATCAGGCGAAGATGTGAACGATCTCAACTATGGTTATGACAATGAACGGTGGGTAGCACGTGGTGGAAATTGATGGATGGATGGTGATCAACGGAAGGGATAACGATGCAGCGGCGTGACTAATGTGAACAGAACTCGAAACTCTAAGCGAACTAGACACTAAGACCAGCAACTCGACACGACGATGCAACCGATAATTCAATAATGCAAACAATGAAAAGAAAACTGCAAAGGCTCGACGAGGCTTGGACAAAGGATGAATAGATCTAACTTTTTTGTGGCTTTTTCTTAGACAATAGGTAAGAAAATAAATCTAATCTAGGGATAATTGGAAATTCTCACCGAGCAACCTGAAAAGCTGATACCACTTGATAGGCGAGGTGTCCCGATCTTTCGATGAGATGATAACTCTCGATTTGGTGGAGTCGACTTTGACGATCCGACTACAATCGTGCACGACGTGCGCCTTAGCAATCGCTAAACCAATCTCTGAGGTTACCGGCGATGCCGGAAGCACGATCAGCCCGACCACGAAGGTCTATTCCTGCGCGCAATCGAAGAACAAGCAAGAATATGATAATGCAATCTGAATATTGCGAATATATATGAAGTATTGATAAACGTGGGGATCCGTAAGCGGTCTTGGCCTGGTCGTTGGACACAAACGAAGTACACGAAGTTGCAATGGCTAACTTTTAACTAAACAAATCCCAAGGAAAAAGCTACTACATGGATCTACTTATATAGGAGCAAGGGATGGCGGCCAAGGAGGTGGGAGGACGTCCCAAGGCAGCCTAAAACTAACCCTAGGTCGTACAAGGCCAATGGGCCCAAGCGGAGGTGACGTAACACCTTTGGACTTGTAGTTTGACTCGGATTCTGCTGCAGCATCAGATTGTTTCGTCTATAACTCAACGCTCCGGACGGATTTTAAGGTGATTCCAATTGGGTTGGAAAATGCACGAAATCTATTTTCCAACAAAAAAAGAATCAACCAATTTGGAGTCCGTATGAAAAAGTTATAGACGTTTTGAGTGAGGTATGTCTGTGCAGTCCGAATCTGAGTCCAGGACGTGAGAGACTTGGACTCTATCTTCTCTTGGGCCAAAAGTGACGTGAGAGAACTTTTTGAACAGCAGGTAAACATCTCTTTCTCCTTATCTTCATATGTGGATTGTACAAATGTCCCATACACCTGCAATTAGACATGGCACAAAAGTTTGTGAAGTATTTTTGTCCTGGATAACATAAATATATTATTGAATAGTTTGCACTAGAAATCACCTGAGAAATATGCATGTATGCAATATTTTTGGTCTCATCCAAGGTAGTCATGTCCTCATCATCTACCACCACCACCACCGGCGGCACCTAACGCACCTCTACAACAACAAGGACTACCTCCACATCGTGAAACAGCCCTCCATGAGCTTCCGTGTCCCTCTTCAGCTGGCCAAGCTGCTTTGGTGCTGCTTTGTTGATATACATGGCTCCTGCTGCTGCGGGGGGAGGATGATTATGTGAGAGCTTACGAGGATGAGGTTGATCAACATCGAACTACGTGCAACCACCAGCACCACAACCACCAGGTCGTCCACATGCAAATAATGGCAATGTTGGGCTCCCCTTCAGGTACGAGATCATGACCATCTCCCTAAACTGAAATTGAATATTCCACCATTTGAGGGTAGATATGTTCCTGATATATATCTTACTTGGGAATTAGAAACTGAACAACGATTTACATGTTTACAATATCCTAAGGAGAGGCGTGTTCTGCTGCTTGTTTGTGCTTTCACTAGCTTTGCATGTGTTTGGTGGTGCGAACATTGTAGATTATATCCTGTTCCAGCTACTTGGGCTGCTTTGAAAACTGCTATGCGTACTCGTTGGGTTCCACCATATTATCAACGTGAATTACTTCAAAAATTGCAGCGCTTAAGACAAGGAAAAAATTCGGTAGAAGAATATTATCAGGAATTACAAACTGGCTTGATTAGATGTGGTATTGTTGAGGAGAATGAAGCTATGCTTGCACGTTTTCGGGTGGATTAAATAGAGATTCAGACCATTCTAGACTACAAGGATTATAATAATATCACTCGATTATTCCATCTTGCTTGTAAAGCTGAGCGTGAAGTGCAGGATCGACAGGCCTTGGCGCGGACTAACTTTTCGAAGGTCGACCTTCATCATGGACACCACGTGCATCATCTACTTCCACACGTTCTACTACACGGCACCTCCGTCGGCTGCCACCTCCAACCGTGATACAAGAAAGCAGGCACAACCACCACTATCTCGCCAAGAGTACACCTTTGGGCCTACAGAGCTCTTCTTCTTCCATGGCGTCAACAGGGCACACAAGTGATATTATTTGTCGTCGTTGTAAGGGAAGAGGACATTTTTGAGAGAATGCCAATCTCAGCGTGTGATGATTGCTACCGAGGATGGTGGGTATGAGTGCGCAAGTGACTATGATGAAGAGACTTTGGCTCTTATTACACATGAAGAACACGGTGGAGATGATTCGATCTGAGACGCAATACATGGCTGTGAAGATCTTGGCAGGTATGAATGTTTAGTTGCTCAACGTGTTTTGAGTGTGCAGGTTACACAAGCTGAGCAAAATCAGAGGCATAACTTGTTCCATACAAAGGAGTTGTGAAGGAGCGTTCTATTAGCGTCATCATAGATGGAGGGAGCTGCAACAACTTGGCTAGCATGGATATGGTGGAGAAGCTTTCTCTCACCACAAGACCACATCCACATCCTTACTACATCCAATGGTTCAACAACAGCGGCAAGGTTAAGGTAACACGTCTGTTGTTAGTGTGCATTTTAGTATCTCTACATATGCTGATTATGTTGATTGTGATGTGGTACCTATGCAAGCATGTTCCTTATTACTTGGTAGACCATGGCAATTTGATAAAATTCTGTACACCATAGTAGAAACAATCAGTATACTCTTGTTCACAAGGATAAAAATATTACTTTGCTTCCTATGACTCTGATTCCATTTTGAAAGATGATATTAATAGAGCTAATAAAGCAAAACAGGAGAAAATAAGAGTGAAAATCAGATTGTGGCAAAAGAATTTGAGCAACAAATGAAGCCTAATAATAAACCATCTAATGTTGCTTCTGAAATTAAACTGAAAAGTGCATGTTTATTTGCCACCAAATCTGATATTGATGAGCTAGATTCTAGCAAATCTGTTTGCTATGCTTTTGTGTGCAAAGAGCCATTATTTTCATTCGAGGGCGTGCCTTCCTCTTTGCCCCTGCTGTCACTAACATTTTGCGGGAGTTCGCCGGCGTCTTCCCACAAGGCGTGCCACCGGATTACCACCTATTCGAGGATTGAGCATCAAATTGATTTAATTCCGGTGCATCGCTACCAACCGCGCACCATACCGTACCAATCCGGAGGAGACGAAGGAGATTATCGTCAAGTCATGAGGAGCTGCTCGACAAAGGTTATATCGCGAATCTCTTAGTCCTTGTGCTGTTCCTATTATAGTAGTGCGTAAAAAGGATGGTGCGTCGGCGTATGTGTGTTGATTGTAGAGGCATTAATAATATTACTATTCGTTATCGTCATCCTATTCCTAGGCTAGATGATATGCTTGATGAATTGAGTGGCTCTACAATATTCTCCAAAGTTGATTTGCGTAGTGGATACCATCAAATTCGTATGAAATTGGGAGATGAATGGAAAACAGCATTTAAAACTAAGTTTGGATTATATGAGTGGTTAGTCATGCCTTTTGGGTTAACTAATGCACATAGTACTTTCATGAGATTAATAAACGAAGTTTTACGTGCTTTCATTTGACGATTTGTGGTAGTTTACTTTGATGATATACTGATTTATAGCAAATCTTTGGAAGAACATTTGGAACATTTACGTGCTGTTTTTAATGCTCTCGTGATGCACGTTTGTTTGGTAACCTTGGGAAGTGCACCTTTTGCACCGACGAGTATCTTTTCTTGGCTATGTTGTTACTCCACAGGAATTGAAGTTGATAAAGCCAAGATTGAAGCTATTGAGAGTTGGCGCAGCCCAAAGCGGTCACACAAGTGAGGAGTTTTCTTGGACTCGCTGGTTTCTATAGGCGTTTTGTGAGAGACTTTAGCACCATTGCTGCACCTCTCAATGAGCTTACAAAGAAGGATGTGCCTTTTGTTTGGGGTACCGCACGGGAAGAAGCCTTCACGGTATTGAAAGATAAGTTGACACATGCTCCTTTACTCCAACTTCGACTTTAATAAGACTTTTGAGCTTGAATGTGATGCTAGTGGAATTGGATTAGGAGGTGTGTTATTACAAGATGGCAAACCTGTTGCATACTTTTACGAAAAATTGAGTGGGCCTAGTCTGAACTATTCTACTTATGACAAAGAATTATATGCTCTTGTTAGGACTTTAGAGACATGGCAACATTATTTATGGCCCAAAGAATTTGTTATACATTCTGATCATGAATCTTTGAAACATATTAAAAGTCAAGCTAAACTGAATCGTAGACATGCTAAATGGGTTGAATTCATTGAGACTTTCCCTTATGTCATTAAACACAAGAAGGGTAAAGAAAATGTTATTCTTGATGCTTTGTCTAAATCGCTATATTATGCTTTCATAACTTGACTTCAAAATATTTGGTTTGGAGACCATCAAAGATCAATATGTGCATGATGCTGATTTTAAAGATGTAATGCAGAATTGTAAAGAAGGAAGAACATGGAACAAGTTCGTTATTAATGATGGTTTTGTGTTCCGTGCTAACAAGCTATGCATTCCTGCTAGCTCTGTTAGTCTTTTGTTGTTGCAGGAGGCGCATGGAGGAGGATTAATGGGACACTTTGGCGTGAAGAAGGCGGAGGATATACTTGCTACACATTTCTTTTGGCCAAAGATGAGGCGGGATGTTGAGCGTTTTGTTGCTCGCTGCACTACATGTCAAAAAGCTAAGTCACGACTCAATCCTCATGGTTTATATATGCCTTTGCACTGTGCCTAGTGTTCCTTGGGAGGATATATCTATGGACTTTGTTTTAGGTTTACCTCGAACAAAGAAGGGAGGATAGCATATTTGTTGTCGTGGATAGATTCTCGAAAATGGCACACTTTATACCATGTCATAAAAGCGATGATCTTTGTTAATGTTGCTGATTTGTTCTTTCGTGAAATTATTAAGCTTGCATGGTGTGCCAAATACTATTGTTTCAGATCGTGATACTAAATTTCTTAGCCACTTTTGGAGATGTTTATGGGCTAAGTTGGGGACTAAACTGCTTTTTAGTACTACTTGTCACCCCAAACTGATGGACAAACTGAAGTAGTCAATAGAACATTGTCTACTATGCTTAGGGCTGTTTTGAAGAATAATAAGAAAATGTGGGAAGAATGCTTGCCTCATATTGAATTTGCTTATAATCGTTCATTGCATTCTACAACTAAGATGTGCCCTTTTGAAATTGTGTATGGCTTCCTACCTCGTGCACCTATTGATTTGTTGCCTCTTCCATCTTGGAGAAGGTTAATTTTGATGCTAAAGAACGTGCTGAATTGATTTTAAAAATGCATGAGATAACTAAGGAAAACATTGACCGTATGAATGCTAAATATAAACTTTTTGGAGATAAGGGTAGAAAACATGTTGTCTTTGCACTGGAGATCTTGTTTGGTTACATTTGCGTAAGGATAGGTTTCCTAATTTGCATAAATCAAAGCTAATGCCACGTGCTGATGGTCCATTTAAGGTGTTAGAAAATAAATGATAATGCATATAAACTTGAGCTGCCTGCAGATTTTGGGGTTAGTCCCACTTTTAACATTGCAGATTTGAAGCCTTATTTGGGTGAGGAATATGAGCTTCCGTCGAGGGCGACTTCATTTCAAGAAGGGAGGATGATGAGGACATCAATACCATTGTTACACCCACAGCCCCTCTTGCTACATATACTAGACCAATTACTAGAGCTCGCAAGACGCCAATTAAATTATCGGTACTTTCGTTTCTTGGTAATGATTCTAATGTTCATGAGAATATGATGCTGCCTAAATTGGATACATTTGTTTTGCTTACAAATGAAGGCCCTAGCTTGGAGAAGGATGGACATTGGAGCAAGAACAAGCATGGAGATAATGCCATGCAAGGGGAACAAACGGAGTTACAAGTGATGATTTCAGGACTTTGAAGCCACCATAATGGATGCATGAAGCCTTGGACGAAATATACAAGATGCTACTTCATAAATGTCGTCCCGAGGCTATTCTAGGTGCTTCGTCACCTTATTAGTGGGCCAGGCCCATGTAATTTCGAAATACTTAAGTATAGGCTGTTTTTAGAGTCCGTATGTGTGGGGAAACAAGAGTTAGGGTTGATTTGGACCCCTCCACCAAGGGCCACGAAATTCCCCTCTTCCTCCATATATACAGCCCTTAGGGCACCGTTTAGACCTTGGGTTTTGTTTAGATTAAAAGTTCGCCATAGCTGCAACTTGGCGTGCCGTTTGTGTTCAACGACGGACAAAGCGTCACAGAACCCCACCTTGATCAATAAAGCTTTCATCTTATATTCGCAATATCCAGATTGCAATCTCAGTTTCTTGCTTGTTCTTCGTTTGCTCGCAGGAAGCAGACCCTCGTGGTCAGGTTGATCGTCCTCCGTGGTCAATAACCTCTCGGAGTTGGTTTAGCGATTGCTAAGGCGCGGCGTCCTCGCACGTTAAGTAGTCGGATCGTCAAAGTCAACTTCCTCCAAAGCGAAAACCAACATCCCATCGAAAGACGGGACACCTTTGCCTCTATCACTTGGGAGGATATATCTATGGACTTTGTTTTAGGTTTACCTCGAACAAAGAAGGGGAAGGATAGCATATTTGTTGTCGTGGATAGATTCTCGAAAATGGCACACTTTATACCATGTCATAAAAGCGATGATTTGTTAATGTTGCTGATTTGTTCTTTCGTGAAATTATTCGCTTGCATGGTGTGCCAAATACTATTGTTTCAGATCGTGATACTAAATTTCTTAGCCACTTTTGGAGATGTTTATGGGCTAAGTTGGGGACTAAACTGCTTTTTAGTACTACTTGTCACCCCAAACTGATGGACAAACTGAAGTAGTCAATAGAACATTGTCTACTATGCTTAGGGCTGTTTTGAAGAATAATAAGAAAATGTGGGAAGAATGCTTGCCTCATATTGAATTTGCTTATAATCGTTCATTGCATTCTACAACTAAGATGTGCCCTTTTGAAATTGTGTATGGCTTCCTACCTCGTGCACCTATTGATTTGTTGCCTCTTCCATCTTGGAGAAGGTTAATTTTGATGCTAAAGAACGTGCTGAATTGATTTTAAAAATGCATGAGATAACTAAGGAAAACATTGAGCGTATGAATGCTAAATATAAACTTCTTTGGAGATAAGGGTAGAAAACATGTTGTCTTTGCACTGGAGATCTTGTTTGGTTACATTTGCGTAAGGATAGGTTTTCTAATTTGCGCAAATCAAAGCTAATGCCACGTCTTGATGGTCCATTTAAGGTGTTAGAGAAAATAAATGATAATGCATATAAACTTGAGCTGCCTGCAGATTTTGGGGTTAGTCCCACTTTTAACATTGCAGATTTGAAGCCTTATTTGGGTGAGGAATGTGAGCTTCCGTCGAGGACGACTTCATTTCAAGAAGGGGAGGATGATGAGGACATCAATACCGTTGTTACACCCACAGCCCCTCTTGCTACATATCTTGGACCAATTACTAGAGCTCGCGACGCCAATTAAATTATCAGGTACTTTCGTTTCTTGGTAATGATTCTAATGTTCATGAGAATATGATGCTGCCTAAATTGGATACATTTGTTTTGCTTACAAATGAAGGCCCTAGCTTGGAGAAGGATGGACATTGGAGCAAGAACAAGCATGGAGATAATGCCATGCATAGGGAACAAGAATGGAGTTACAAGTGATGATTTCAGGACTTTGAAGCCACCATAATGGATGCATGAAGCCTTGGACGAAATATACAAGATGCTACTTCATAAATGTCGTCCCGAGGCTATTCTAGGTGCTGCGTCACCTTATTAGTGGGCCAGGCCCATGTAATTTCGAAATACTTAAGTATAGGCTGTTTTTAGAGTCCGTATGTGTGGGGAAACAAGAGTTAGGGTTGATTTCGGACCCCTCCACCAAGGGCCACGAAATTCCCCCCCTCTTCCTCCATATATACAGCCCTTAGGGCACCGTTTAGACCTTGGGTTTTGTTTAGATTAAAAGTTCGCCATAGCTGCAACTTCGCGTACTTCGTTTGTGTTCAACGACCAGACAAAGGCGTCACAGAACCCCACCTTGATCAATAAAGCTTTCATCTTATATTCGCAATATCCAGATTGCAATCTCAGTTTCTTGCTTGTTCTTCGTTTGCTCGCAGGAAACAGACCCTTCGTGGTCGGGTTGATCGTGCTCGGCGTGGTCAATAACCTCTCGGAGTTGGTTTAGCGATTGCTAAGGCGCGACGTCCTCGCACGTTCGTAGTCGGATCGTCAAAGTCAACTTCCTCCAAAGCGAAAACCAACATCTCATCGAAAGACGGGACACCTTTGCCTCTATCACTTGGGAGGATATATCTATGGACTTTGTTTTAGGTTTACCTCGAACAAAGAAGGGGAGGGATAGCATATTTGTTGTCGTGGATAGATTCTCGAAAATGGCACACTTTATACCATGTCATAAAAGCGATGATCTTTGTTAATGTTGCTGATTTGTTCTTTCATGAAATTATTAAGCTTGCATGGTGTGCCAAATACTATTGTTTCAGATCGTGATACTAAATTTCTTAGCCACTTTTGGAGATGTTTATGGGCTAAGTTGGGGACTAAACTGCTTTTTAGTACTACTTGTCACCCCCAAACTGATGGACAAACTGAAGTAGTCAATAGAACATTGTCTACTATGCTTAGGGCTGTTTTGAAGAATAATAAGAAAATGTGGGAAGAATGCTTGCCTCATATTGAATTTGCTTATAATCGTTCATTGCATTCTACAACTAAGATGTGCCCTTTTGAAATTGTGTATGGCTTCCTACCTCGTGCACCTATTGATTTGTTGCCTCTTCCATCTTCGGAGAAGGTTAATTTTGATGCTAAAGAACGTGCTGAATTGATTTTAAAAATGCATGAGATCACTAAGGAAAACATTGAGCGTATGAATGCTAAATATAAACTTCTTTGGAGATAAGGGTAGAAAACATGTTGTCTTTGCACTGGAGATCTTGTTTGGTTACATTTGCGTAAGGATAGGTTTCCTAATTTGCGCAAATCAAAGCTAATGCCACGTCTTGATGGTCCATTTAAGGTGTTAGAGAAAATAAATGATAATGCATATAAACTTGAGCTGCCTGCAGATTTTGGGGTTAGTCCCACTTTTAACATTGCAGATTTGAAGCCTTATTTGGGTGAGGAATATGAGCTTCCGTCGAGGGCGACTTCATTTCAAGAAGGGAGGATGATCAGGACATCAATACCATTGTTACACCCACAGCCCCTCTTGCTACATATCTTGGACCAATTACTAGAGCTCATGCACGCCAATTAAATTATCGGTACTTTCGTTTCTTGGTAATGATTCTAATGTTCATGAGAATATGATGCTGCCTAAATTGGATACATTTGTTTTGCTTACAAATGAAGGCCCTAGCTTGGAGAAGGATGGACATTGGAGCAAGAACAAGCATGGAGATAATGCCATGCGCAGGGGAACAAACGGAGTTACAAGTGATGATTTCAGGACTTTGAAGCCACCATAATGGATGCATGAAGCCTTGGACGAAATATACAAGATGCTACTTCATAAATGTCGTCCGAGGCTATTCTAGGTGCTTCGTCACCTTATTAGTGGGCCAGGCCCATGTAATTTCGAAATACTTAAGTATAGGCTGTTTTAGAGTCCGTATGTGTGGGGAAACAAGAGTTGTGGTTGATTTGGACCCCTCCACCAAGGGCCACGAAATTCCCCCTCTTCCTCCATATATACAGCCCTTAGGGCACCGTTTAGACCTTGGGTTTTGTTTAGATTAAAAGTTCGCCATAGCTGCAACCGCGTGCCGTTTGTGTTCAACGACCAGACAAAGCGTCACAGAACCCCACCTTGATCAATAAAGCTTTCATCTTATATTCGCAATATCCAGATTGCAATCTCAGTTTCTTGCTTGTTCTTCGTTTGCTCGCAGGAAACAGACCCTCGTGGTCAGGTTGATCGTGCTCCGGCGTGGTCAATAACCTCTCGGAGTTGGTTTAGCGATTGCTAAGGCGCGACGTCCTCGCACGTTCGTAGTCGGATCGTCAAAGTCAACTTCCTCCAAAGCGAAAACCAACATCTCATCAAAAGACGGGACACCTTTGCCTCTATCACTTGGGAGGATATATCTATGGACTTTGTTTTAGGTTTACCTCGAACAAAGAAGGGGAGGGATAGCATATTTGTTTTCGTGGATAGATTCTCGAAAATGGCACACTTTATACCATGTCATAAAAGCGATGATCTTTGTTAATGTTGCTGATTTGTTCTTTCGTGAAATTATTCGCTTGCATGGTGTGCCAAATACTATTGTTTCAGATCGTGATACTAAATTTCTTAGCCACTTTTGGAGATGTTTATGGGCTAAGTTGGGGACTAAACTGCTTTTAGTACTACTTGTCACCCCAAACTGATGGACAAACTGAAGTAGTCAATAGAACATTGTCTACTATGCTTAGGGCTGTTTTGAAGAATAATAAGAAAATGTGGGAAGAATGCTTGCCTCATATTGAATTTGCTTATAATCGTTCATTGCATTCTACAACTAAGATGTGCCCTTTTGAAATTGTGTATGGCTTCCTACCTCGTGCACCTATTGATTTGTTGCCTCTTCCATCTTGGAGAAGGTTAATTTTGATGCTAAAGAACGTGCTGAATTGATTTTAAAAATGCATGAGATAACTAAGGAAAACATTGAGCGTATGAATGCTAAATATAAACTTGCTGGAGATAAGGGTAGAAAACATGTTGTCTTTGCACCGGAGATCTTGTTTGGTTACATTTGCGTAAGGATAGGTTTCCTAATTTGCAAATCAAAGCTAATGCCACGTGCTGATGGTCCATTTAAGGTGTTAGAGAAAATAAATGATAATGCATATAAACTTGAGCTGCTGCAGATTTTGGGGTTAGTCCACTTTTAACATTGCAGATTTGAAGCCTTATTTGGGTGAGGAATATGAACTTCCGTCGAGGGCGACTTCATTTCAAGAAGGGAGGATGATGAGGACATCAATACCATTGTTACACCCACAGCCCCTCTTGCTACATATCTTGGACCAATTACTAGAGCTCGCAGACGCCAATTAAATTATCGGTACTTTCGTTTCTTGGTAATGATTCTAATGTTCATGAGAATATGATGCTGCCTAAATTGGATACATTTGTTTTGCTTACAAATGAAGGCCCTAGCTTGGAGAAGGATGGACATTGGAGCAAGAACAAGCATGGAGATAATGCCATGCATAAGAGGAACAAACGGAGTTACAAGTGATGATTTCAGGACTTTGAAGCCACCATAATGGGTGCATGAAGCCTTGGACGAAATATACAAGATGCTACTTCATAAATGTCGTCCCGAGGCTATTCTAGGTGCTCGTCACCTTATTAGTGGGCCAGGCCCATGTAATTTCGAAATACTTAAGTATAGGCTGTTTTAGAGTCCGTATGTGTGGGGAAACAAGAGTTAGGGTTGATTTGGACCCCTCCACCAAGGGCCACGAAATTCCCCCTCTTCCTCCATATATACAGCCCTTAGGGCACCGTTTAGACCTTGGGTTTTGTTTAGATTAAAAGTTCGCCATAGCTGCAACCCGCGTGCATTTCGTTTGTGTTCAACGACCAGACAAAGGCGTCACAGAACCCCACCTTGATCAATAAAGCTTTCATCTTATATTCGCAATATCCAGATTGCACTCTCAGTTTCTTGCTTGTTCTTCGTTTGCTCGCAGGAAACAGGCCCTCGTGGTCAGGTTGATCGTGCTCCGGCGTGGTCAATAACCCTCGGAAGTTGGTTTAGCGATTGCTAAGGCGCGACGTCTCGCACGTTCGTAGTCGGATCGTCAAGGTCTACTCCCACAGAAACGATAGCCACCCTCTCATCGAAACATCGGGACACCTTTGCCTCTATCAGAAGGTCTCCGTAGTCGTGCTTGTCGCCGCACCATCTTGAAAAAGAGTCAAGGTAGACTCGGCATCATCAATGCCACAAAGAGGGATGGCGGTGAAGTCGCACTTGGGAGCATCGTCTTGGAGCTTGTCGGGCTTGGACATCATGGTGGTACTAGCCTCATGCTTGTCGTAGAGCGTGGTCTCCACGAAGTTTGCTTGGGGTGGAGAAGCGTTGGCCTTCATGAGTTCTTGTTCCGCCTTGAGAGCACCAATGTAGTAGTCGTCGATGGACTTGTAGTTCTCGAGGAAGATGGTCTTGGAGATGTCGTTGTGCAATCCCATCATGAAGTGGAACTTCATTGACATGGGGTAAATCCACGCCGCTCGTCGCAAGGCAATCTTCATCTCCTTGAAGTCTGCGTCGATGGACTTGGATCCTTGGATGGTGTTCTCCAATTGTCGTCGAAGTTGTTCCGTGTAGGTTGGAGGCACGAACTCTCGCCGCAAAGCTCTCTTCATCTTGGACCAACTCATCTCGTAGCACTCCGAAGGTGTGTGAAGCCACCAAGTCGGCGTAGTCGTGGAAGTTTCTTGTGGCGCACTTCACTTGATCTTGGGAGGAACTTGATGTAGCTTGAGGTGTAGCGTCCATCAAAGCGCTCCCACTCGAGGTACTCCTCGGGTTCTTGAGTCCCATAGAAAGGAATCGCATGGTCGATGTCGAGGTCGTAGTAGCTCGGTGAAGTCGCGGACTTGAGCTTGGGAAGCTTCTCTTGAACGTAGTCTTGGGGTGCTTGTTGGCGAAGATGCCGAATATCCGAAGGCGAAGATGCCTTGAAGTCGCTTGGCGAAGATGCCAAGGGAGATGGTGAAGTCGTTGAGCGGTTGTTGATGTTGAGCTCTTGAACTTCACGTTCTTGTTGATGATGGTGTCGATGCCGATGTGATCTTGCCGGAGATGGTAGCACGGAAGCATGTGCTCTTGAGCGTCTTCTCGAAGATGAGGAAGATCGCTTGTAGGACTTGATGAGGGCTTTGATCTCCTCCATTTGAGCTTGCATCTTGGCGTTGGAGTTGTTGTTCATGGCATCGAACTCGTCGTTGTTGTTGTAGACCAAAGGTGAAATGCCTTGCCTATCCATCACAAGACTCGAGCAAATATGAGTGGGAGAAAGAGAAGAACTTATACCAATGTACCTTGACCGATGTTGAAAATGAATCAAGTTCACTCAAATGCGGACAATGAAATAGCACTATTGGTACCAATCCTTGTCGGTTCTCACACCTACACAAGTAAAGCTTATGGAGGAGCTCGGTGAGGATAGTGGCACAAAATATAATGCAAAGTGTTAGCAAGAGTCAATAATGTTGAAAGAGATTCACAAATTCGCAAGCGAAACAAGTAGACCAATAGCAATATGAGGCACACGGAAACACACACACGGATAGATAAATGGGGCCGTGCAACCAAGTAATGAGCTCAAAATGTGGAATCCACCAAAGCGCTCGTGTTGCACAACTCAAGAGAGGCGCTAGCACGATTGCTCAATAGGCGGATCGACACTTGTGCACAACCTATAAGATGCAAAATGGATAAACTTCTATCCCAAGTATGCTATGTATGTATAGTTCCCGATGTTTCTCTCAAGATGATCCAAGATGATCGGATATGACAATCTTATATGCAATGTGGTATGATGCTATGGCACTTGCTTACAAGCTTCTTTGCTCTCTTTCTTTTTCTTTGCTTAAAAGCTTATTCTCTTCTCTTTTTTTATGGCCACTTTTGCACAATGCACAAACCAAGATAGCAATTGTGTATATGCGGGAACAAACTTGTGACACAAGATATGATATGATACCAATATGATATGGTATGGTATATAATGGAAGGTATGATCACTAATGTGCACAAGTAACGTTGCCGGCAATACTCAAATGGCTAGTCTCGATAGGCAAGTAACGCAAAAGTAAGGCTAGGGGTTAACAATGCAATGTCAAGGGAATATACAATGGAGGATACCCGATACCAAGATGATATGGAGGTTACCGTCCGCGATGATGAGTAGCGGTGTTCTTGATGTAGATACCAAGATGATGGAGACTCGTCCCTAAGTAGCCGAAACACCTTAGGAAACGGAAAAACCGCGAACTCAAAATCTCAAACGTCAAATGTCAAAATGGTGGTAGCGGGAATGCGGTGGTGGTTTGCACTTGGCAATGCCGAAGTGGAATGATGGGCTATACACGTTTCGGAGTTGAAGTTGCCGTCCCTAAGTAGCCGAAACACCTTAGGAGACACAAGCCACAACTCGAAAAAGCTCAATCAACAATTTGGTTAAGTTGGGTTGTCGGAAGTGTATGGTGGGCAAGGTTATGTGGAAGTGGTGGTGGTGGTTGATGAAGAAGCAATCGTCCCTAAGTAGCCGAAACACCTTAGGAGACTCGAATCACTACTCAAGCAACCACTAATGCTATGGGGAATAAAATGGGTTAGGTTGCGGAAGTCGGTGGTGGCTATGCGGATGATATGGTGGAAGGCCTAGGCAAAGTTGCCAAATTTTCAAAAATTTGATGGAGTCAAATTGATGAGGACATGACTACCTTGGATGAGACCAAAAATATTGCATACATGCATATTTCTCAGGTGATTTCTAGTGCAAACTATTCAATAATATATTTATGTTATCCAGGACAAAAATACTTCACAAACTTTTGTGCCATGTCTAATTGCAGGTGTATGGGACATTTGTACAATCCACATATGAAGATAAGGGAGAAAGAGATGTTTACCTGCTGTTCAAAAGTTCCTTCACGTCACTTTTGGCCCAAGAGAAGATAGAGTCCAAGTCTCTCACGTTACGGACTCAGATTCGGACTGCACAGACATACCTGACTCAAAACGTCTATAACTTTTTCATACGGACTCCAAATTGGTTGATTCTTTTTTTGTTGGAAAATAGATTTCGTGCATTTTCCAACCCAATTGGAATCACCTTAAAATCCGTCCGGAGCGTTGAGTTATAGACGAAACAATCTGATGCTGCAGCAGAATCCGAGTCAAACTACAAGTCCAAAGGTGTTACGTCACCTCCGCTTGGGCCCATTGGCCTTGTACGACCTAGGGTTAGTTTTAGGCTGCCTTGGGACGTCCTCCCACCTCCTTGGCCGCCACCCTGATAGAGGCAAAGGTGTCCCGATGTTTCGATGAGATGGTGGCTATCGTTTCTGTGGGAGTCGACCTTGACGATCCGACTACGATCGTGCGAGACGTCGCGCCTTAGCAATCGCTAAACCAACTCCCGAGGGTTATTGACCACGCCGAACACGATCAACCTGACCACGAGGGCCTGTTTCCTGCGAGCAAGCGAAGAACAAGCAAGAAAGCTGAGATTGCAATCTGGATATTGCGAATATAAGATGAAAGCTTTATTGATCAAGGTGGGGTTACGTGACGCCTTTGTGCTGGTCGTTGAACACAAACGAAATGCGCGAAGTTGCAGCTATGGCGAACTTTTAATCTAAACAAAACCCAAGGTCTAAACGGTGCCCTAAGGGCTGTATATATGGAGGAAGAGGGGAATTTCGTGGCCCTTGGTGGAGGGGTCGAAATCAACCCTAACTCTTGTTTCCCACACATACGGACTCTAAAACAGCCTATACTTAAGTATTTCGAAATTACATGGGCCTGGCCCAATAATAAGGTGACGCAGCACCTAGAATAGCCTCGGGACGACATTTATGAAGTAGCATCTTGTATATTTCGTCCAAGGCTTCATGCACCCATTATGGTGGCTTCAAAGTCCTGAAATCATCACTTGTAACTCGTTCTTGTTCCCCTTAGCATGGCATTATCTCCATGCTTGTTCTTGCTCCAATGTCCATCCTTCTCCAAGCTAGGGCCTTCATTTGTAAGCAAAACAAATGTATCCAATTTAGGCAGCATCATATTCTCATGAACATTAGAATCATTACCAAGAAAGCGAAAGTACCGATAATTTAATTGGCGTCTTGAGCTCTAGTAATTGGTCCAGTATATGTAGCAGTAGGGGCTGTGGGTGTAACAATGGTATTGATGTCCTCATCACACCCCTTGCTCCTATATAAGTAGATCCATCTAGTAGCTTTTTCCTGGGGATTTGTTTAGTTAAAAGTTAGCCATTGCAACTTCGTACTGCCGTTTGTGTCCAACGACCAGGCCAAGACCGCTTACGGATCCCCACGTTTATCAATACTTCATATATATTCGCAATATTCAGATTGCATTATCATATTCTTGCTTGTTCTTCGATTGCGTGCAGGAATAGACCTTCGTGGTCGCTGATCGTGCTTCCGGCATCGTCGGTAACCTCGGGAGATTGGTTTAGCGATTGCTAAGGCGCAACGTCGTGCACGTTTGTAGTCGGATCGTCAAAGTCGTCTCCACCAAATCGATAGTTATCATCTCATCGAAGATCGGGACACCTCGCCTCTATCAAGTGGTATCGGTTTTCAGATTGCTCGGTGAGATTTTCCGATTATCCTAGATTCGATTTATTTTCTTACCAATTGTCCAAGAAAAAGCCACAAAAAGTTAGATCTATTCATCATTTGTCCTAGCCAGTCCAAGCCTTTGCAATTTTCTTTTCATTGTTTGCATTATTGAATTATCGGTTGCATCGTCGTGTCGAGTTGCTGGTCTTAGTGTCTTGTTCCTTTAGAGTTTGAGTTCTGTTCACATTAGTCACGCCGCTGCATCATTATCCCTTCCGCTGTCCACCATCCCATCCATTAATTTCCATCACGTGCTACGCACTGTTCATTGTCATAATCATCGTTGAGGTCATTCACATCTTCGCCTGATCCAATCTGCATCTTATCCAGTTTGTCTTGGAAAGAGGGAAAAAAAATAAAAGAAAAAAGTCAGAGAAAAAAAAAGAGAGAAAGAAAAAGAAAAAATAAGTGTGAGAAAAAAAAGAGAGAAAAAAAAACAAAGTTCGGATCTATCTAGACTCAATCTCGTAGCTGAATTCGGATTGGAATCTGTTTTGTGCACTGTTCAGTAAAACAGGCATATCTTCCTCATCTGAAGTCCGTTTTGACTCCGTGAGTACTCAAATTAAAGCTAGAGACGAGGCGCATCTAAATAGTTGCAGAAGCTAGTTCAATATTTGACACCTCAAAATCGGCTTCTAAATAGGTGTTTTTGCCCTCTGAAGTTCGTGAACACAGCTTGTTCCAATTTTTCAGGCCAGTTTTAGAATTCTTTGACTCCTCATATCAACTCGGAATTGAGTGATTCTTTTTGCATTGGAAAGCTTGAGTTAGTAGCATTCTTTGAAAGAATTTATCAGAAAATTGGCTCAAACTTTTCAAGAGGAAAGTTGGAGAGAGTTGTTGTATGTCTGCTTGGCGTTGTTTTTCATCATTATCTTCACTGCCATTGTGATCTTCACTTATATCTTGCTGTCAAGAGCTACTTAGTATCCTTCATTGATGCTAGTTGTGCTATGTCGTGACCTCATTAGTGTTCTAGGCTCGCGTCTCTAGTCCGGTCTAGCCTAGGACCAGACCAGATCTGCGTCGTTGAGCGTTTATTCAACATTGCATCTTTGAATTGATTATTGCTAATCTTTTGCTACCATATATAGCCAACCCAGCTCCACATATTTCTACACCGTGTATCGTCGCTCCCCTAGCAATCGCTTTACTCAATATTCGGAGTTACTTGACACGCTGGTTGCCGATCACCCTTTGCTGCATGGTAAGAACTTGTAAGACATTGATATTTGCTTTCTTGTGAGCGTTTTACCACCACATCCTAGTAGTTATAGGAACATTATTTTTGGATTTTGTTTCTTGTTCTACTAATCATGACAGGATCGAGTCAATTCATGGGCTTTGTCGATCGCGGAGACATGCCACCACCTATGCAAATACCACAACCGTCACGAGAGGTGCACAAACATCCAAATGCACATGATCAGGTTCATGTTTCTATACCACCATTTAATGGCCGTTTTAGACCTCCTTTATATATTGAATGGGAGTTAGACATAAATAATATATTTGCTTCCCATAATTTTGATGAGCGTAAAAAGTTATGGTTGCGGTTGGTTCTTTCACTGGTTATGCTCTAGTTTGGTGGAGTGAATATTGTCGGTTACACCCTGATTATGTACCTAATACTTGGGATGATTTAAAACATGTCATGAGAGATAGATTAAATCGATGTTTATTATACTCGTGGCATGATTAAAAACTGGAACATTTAAAACAAGGTAGTGACACCGTAACAAAATATTATGATGATTTACAAACTACCTTGTTGCACTCATTTTAGAAGAAAGTGAAGAAGATTTTATGGATAGATTTTGGGAGGATTAAACCATAATATTCAGGAGATACTAATTCATGAAGAGTGTTA
>JAHIAM010004772.1:0-74388 GCA_021605205.1 Aegilops longissima
TGGACACGGAATTGGACTATTTCTTCTACTGGTTTGAAGGAGGTGGATTTGGGGGCGTTTGTCGGATCACATCGTCGGTCCACCGTGGGCGTAGTGCGGTTAGTTCTTGATGCGAGGAGCTTGGATAGCGCCTCAAGGCGAGGATGCTATATAGTTTTCAGCGGCGAGTGCTATGTTAGTATCACTGGCGAGTGATTATACCATTCGGTCGGGCATTTTGAGCTTCATATACCGTAATGGGGTATAGCTTGGGCGATGTGAAGCGTCCGCCCAACGAGGCGTGGTATCCCTTCTTTGAAAGGGCCGCGGAAAGTGATTTCTTGGACCGATAATTTTCAGGCGTGCGAATACCACGTAAGTGTGATTTTTCCCTTTTGTCGCGCTTCTCGAATGGGAATGATTCCTTGGAAGGTTGTGCTACTTTGCTTGATACGGCTCCTGTCTATTTCCATTTTGTGGAGTGTGTCCTCGTAAATGAGTTTAGTCATGCCGCCGTCCATGAGGACCTTGGTAAGTGAAACCCGTCCACGATGGGGCCGAGGACTAATGTGGCGGCTTTTCGGACTGTCTGTACTTGACTTGTCACCGATATTAAATGTTATAGCCGTGTCGTTCCAAGGGTTTATTGCAGCGATTTGGTAGACTTCGGCGAGGTCACGAAGTGCTCTTTTGCACTTGTTGTTTGAAGCGAATGTCTCGAAGACTGTCAATACTCTTGGGTCGATGTTTTCTGGAGGGTGCTGTTCTGGGGCGTCCTTGATGAGGATGGCCTCACCGCTCTTGGCCACCTATCGGAGCACCCAACAAGCTCTAAGGCTGTGGGTTGCCACGGTATCTGGTGTCGTGTGTATTTTGCATGGGCCATCGAGCCATCCCTCTAGAACGGTGCCGTGCCGCGTAATGTGTTTATGTTTGTTGATTTGTTGAATTGGGCGTGCCATAGAGTGCGCTCTCTTCGCTTACATGGGAGGAGTTGAGTTGCGACCGCGGTTCCCGACAAGCTGCACTGAGTTTTCAGGCGCTTTCCACATGTTGTGCACACTGTACAATAGTTGCTAAGTCAGCGAACTTCAGTATGCGGCAATGATTGATGGCGTTGAGGATTCCTTCATCCGTGCAGTTGTTGTAGAACGCTGATATCGCATCCTCATCGCGGCAATCCTTCACCTTGTCTTTGACAAGGAGGAATCTGGCCCAAAAGTGGTGAACAGTTTCCTGGGACTGTTGTTTTATGCTCGTGAGGGCGTCTATGTCCGGGTGGGTGGGTGGAATTAAATCCGAACCTTGACCTGACCCGATTATCGGCGTCGAAGACCTTCCGGACTTAACAGTCCGGACTACGGAATATCTTCGATTGCTTAGGACTGCCCGTCGATTCTATGTTCGGAGGGCTGGTCACATCCTTTGGCTGGTGGGTATCAACTCTTCTGATCGGCGATCGAACATAGTCCGTCTTGATATAGAAGAAGACTAAGTCGATCACGCTCCTCGACTACCGCTATCTGGTGGGTGACGGTGGAGTTTGATTTCTCCTTGATCGGTTTAGGCTCGATCCGATGCGTAATCTCTGGCGATTCCCAAAGCGATGTGATCTAGGAGTTCATTCAGGGCGCTTCTCTGCTGGATCCATATGCTTGGAGTGTTGGAGTTGATGCAAAGGGGTTTTCGATGGCCCAAGAGGTCGCCGTTGGCTCAACTTGACGAGCGAGGCGATCATAGTAAACCGCCCAGCCGGAGGTTTGGCTGGGGCGAACTCCCTCGGAGGTGATGTTGTCTTTAAGTACAAAGCGAGCCATCGAGCCTTTACGTCGATATCACCGGTGGAACTCTCAATGAAAGCACCAATGTCGATTGTCAAAACCGGCAGATCTCGGAGTAGGGGTCCCGAGCGTGCGTCTAAGGTCGATGGTTGCGGGAGACGGGGACACGATGTTTACCAGGTTCGGGCCCTCTCTATGGAGGTAATACCCTACTTCACCTTGATTGATCTTGATGAATATGAGTGTTAGAAGATTTGATCTACTGTGAGATCGTAATGGCTAAACCTAGAAGTCTAGCTTTGTATGACTATGGTAATGGGTATATGCTATCCGGACTCGCCCTCCGGTTTATATAGACACCGGTGGGATCTAAAGTTACATAAGTCGGTTACATAAGAAGGAATCTTCATAGTTGGTGTAAGCTTGCCTTCCGCACGCCAAGGAGAGTCCAACTGGACAGTGCGATCTCCGGCCTTCGTGTCTTCATAGCCCATTAGTCGGCCCATGGATAACGGGCGGGCGCGGGCCTGGTCCGGACTCCCTCAGCGAGGTGCGGGGTGTCCTAGTGATGTAGACGCGTCCTGCGGAGTGTCGAGGTATGGGGCGTTTGAGTGATGCAGACGCATGCCGCGGAGTGGTGATGCACGAGACGTCCGAGTGATGTAGAGCGCATCCTTGAGCAACAGCGTAGAGGCGCCCAGTGATGTATCGCGTCCGGAAGGGCGGCCTGCAGAAGGCGTCCAGTGGGTAAATTATTGAAGCGTGCAGACGAGTGGCGGCGAAGGCGGCGAGTGGCGTGAACATGTCGGCCGAGTTGCGTCGGCCGGAGACGACGAAGTGTGAGGACATTTCCAAACCGAGTGGTTCTTTGGACTAAAAGCGTCACGTAATCATTGCCCGCGGTGAATGCATTAAACATCAAGCAAATTCATCCGAACATGTGTTCGGTGAGCTTAAGTCCCGTCAGAGTGAACACTGGGTTCGAAGCAGAAAAAGGAATTAGCGGTATCGAGTAATTTGTGAGCTAAACTGTAAAATGATCGGAGAGGATAAGGTCCTTAATCCTCTGCCGAGTGGCTGGGGACTTGTTCCGCCGGGTTCGTCGTCATCAAAGTGGAGTGCCGCCAACTGGAAGAGAACTCAGAAAGAAACCTTTTGCTCAGTCAAGTCCAGCATCAATATTCAAGTACAAAACCTAAAGACTCCAACCGACTATCATCAATCAGTCGGAGTCTCGGGGACTACACCCTATGGGTGCATTGATCGCGCACCCATAGAACAAAATTCCGAGCAATCTGTTACTCAATGCAAGACCAGTTCCAGATCCTCAAGTACTACTCGACCTCCGAGTCGGAGAGGAACAAATTCGATCGGTACCAGCTAAGAAGATTTTTAGTTCTCTCAGACCCCCGTCGACTGCCCGTAGTCGACGGTGGTCTCGGGGACTACACCCAGTGGGTGCACTCAGCGTGCCCCCACAGGAGTAATATCCACTCGGTACGGCCTGAATGGTCCAAGTGATGAACAACAAACAAACAAGTTCTAAGACCCCCGTCGACTACCAAAAAAAATTCATATAATGTGAGTTTAACGCTCCTCCGTGGACCTGTTTTGAGCCTTCTTGTTGGACTCAAAGCGTGAAACTCACAAGTTTGAACCTAGAACCAATTCGTATTGGCGTTCCTCCAGGATAAGAATGGCATCTCTCCAGGAGAGCAGTCCATGCATCAGTCTTGTTGCCCAGAGTTAATGACACACCCATACTCAGATCACGAGTTAACTTCTTCCGAGAGATGAACGAATGTCACCAAGTTGCTCCTCACGGGCACTTACCCCATATTAGTCGGGAAGCACAGTGCCATAGTCCATTGAGATTTTGTTCAAACCTTGGTTGTCTAAAAGAACGATGACAACCACCGAGTATTTCCGTAATCACTCGGGCCAAATTGTGTCTTTCACAAACTCATTTTGCAAAATCTCAACCGATTCAGGGGCTAATGTTGGGGATACACATAACAGGTTGGCCCACGAAGGGTCAACATATATTAAAGCATGGGGTCCACATATCAGGTGGGTCCAGATAAATTTCATACAGACATACTATCCACTCGGACAAAACGTACCATCCACTCGGATGACAGTTGACCACTCGGTCGTATGACTCACTCGGATACACGAAGACCAACTGTCAACAAGCAACTCGAAGCATCATCTTAGTAGTAGACTGACATTATGGCATCAATGCCCCACTTTGTAACATAGGAGGTGAGGGGGTGGCGCACTCTATATAAGCCACCCCCACCACTAGACCAAGCGAAGGCCCTCATTCTCCTTGCTCTCACCTCTCTCTCTCTCTCTCTCTCTCTGATCATTAGTCTCAGGACTTAGCAGGGGATCCGTTCCCCATGCTCCCTCTCTAAAAAATATCATGTAACTCCATGTTCATGGAAGACAAAAGAAAGCCTCTCCGGAGCACGAGATGTAGGGTTGTTATCTCCACCGTGAGAGGACCGAACTCGCTAAAACCACTATGTCACCCATTTGCATCTCGATAGATCATGCTCCCTTACACTACCCCTCTATATTGTCGGAATCGTTCCCACGATAGGCAGCTTAACCATACACTAGATTATAGATCAACAAAACAAGCATGCATGCAGGGCTAAAGAAAAATATTGTATATGTATTGAACAATGTGCATGATATGAGTAAGGAGTTTTGTTTTATGACTAAAACTTGGAACTTGCAGTTGTTGTGAACATGCATTTTGATAGAAACAACAAACTAAATAGCAGTTGACGATAGGGAGTATGAGAAAATTAAACATCAGTTGATGATAAAGGCTTTAGAAGGACATACTTACATTAATAGTTAACACCGGCTCTATAATGCCCTTCTCCATGTCAAGGGAGGGATAATTCAAGAATTTTAGCACAAAATCTTCTTCATAAGCATTGCCTGTACTCTACATTTTGTAGAGAGTAATTATAGATATCATAATAATGGAAGGTATAGAGGATAATGAAGATAAGATGTAGAGTGATGCTACATAATCAACTACCTATCCATGTAATTACAACGTTACAGGACTTGACCGTGCTAGCAGTCACCACGCAAAAGAAAGAAGACTGGACCGCAGACCGCCCTAGACGGATTGCTGGAACAAACATGTCTTATACACTCCACTTTGCTCAAAACCAACCCAACCCATAGCCTTTGAGCCTTTTGGCTTGTGAAGCAAGTTGCTAAGGGTGGTGAGGTCCTCCTTGCAAATAGGCACACTATTGGTCATTCCACAAAATCCTCGGAAGAAGCCGAGGTCATGATGATTTATCAAACATATAAGTCAGGGAATCAAAGGAAATGGGCCATACAAGAGCTTGTCCACGCCCCGATACATGCACCCCCAGCCGCGTGGTTGGAGACGTTGATCACGTTCGAGCATCATGATTAGCTGGCGGTCGATCTAAGCCAATACCCATCCGCTCTAGTCCTAGAAACCATATTGGATGGATGCCGACTTCATAAGGTATTAATGGAGGGCTGCAGTTGCTTAAACCTCATTTATGAGGGCACATTGTAAAAAATGCAATTTGATACAACTCACATCCAACATTTCCCAATTACATTCTAAGGAATCATCCCCCGCAGGGAAACACGATGCAAGGGAAAGATCACTCTTGATGTGGTCTTCGACACTCCCAAGAACTTTCGGTCCGAGTTGACCTTCCACGTCGTGCCCTTCCAAAGTGGCTACCACGCCCTTCTAGGGTGATAAGTGCACATAAACTTTCACGCCATACCCCACTACGTGTACATGAAGCTCAAAATGCCCGGCCTCAGCAACCCAGAGAGGGCGCTTAGGGACAAAAACAAAACGGCTTCGCTAGCCCTCTAATCGCTGGCATAAGCCTTTGCAGCCGAAGAACTGACCGCACTTCAGGCCACGGTCAACTCGGATGACGTCATTTTAGACAAAAGATCCAAAGCAACCTCGTTTAAACCAGCTGACTAGATTTTCAAGTTTCAAGTAAACCCAACGGACCTGGAAAAAAGCGTCTATCGATGCCGAGCTGGATCCAGAAATCGACGAGGCGCTACGGAATTTCCTTGGGAAAATTTGGACATTTTTACATGGAACCCTTCGAACATGCCAGCGATCCGAAGGGACTTAGCCGGACACAACCTGAACATTATTAAAGGGTAAAAACCAGTTAAACATGCACTTTGGTGATTTTCCAAGCCCAAGCGTCAAGCTATGGGTGAGGAACTGGCTAGATTACTTGAAGCCGGATTCATTCTTGACATTAAGCACCACGGCTGGTTGGCTAACCTGGTCATGGTACCCAAGCAGGACAAATCTTGGTGCCTTTGCGTCGATTTCAAAGACGTCAACAAGGCCTACCCTGAGGATCCTTTCCCCTTACCATGTATTGACCAGATTATTGATGCCACATCGAGACATGACTCATTGTGCTTCCTGGATGCATATTCAGGGAACCATCAAATGAATATGAAGAGTCAGATCAGGAAACAACAACTTTTATAATGCCGTATGGGCCATTTTGTTTCAACACAATGCCGTTCGGATAAAAAAACACCGGCGTAACCTATCAACACATGATTCTAATATGCCTAAAAGACCATATCGACAAAACAACTGAGGCCTAGGTAGACAACATGGTTGTCAAAACCAAGGACGCCCGTCAGCTTGTTAAAGATCTCGACGACATATTCATGAGTCTCCAGGTATATCATATCAAGCTAAATCCAGAGAAATGCATCTTCGAGTACCAACAGGAAAACTACTTGGATTCATCATTTCCCATAGAGGAATCGAGGCCAATATGGCCAAGATCCAAGCCCTCGCAGCATTGGTAGTGCTTACCAAACTCAAACATGTTCAAAAGCTCACTGGCTGCATGGTCACCCTCAATCGA
Organism: Aegilops longissima; assembly: GCA_021605205.1. NCBI lineage: Eukaryota > Viridiplantae > Streptophyta > Magnoliopsida > Poales > Poaceae > Aegilops > Aegilops longissima. The sequence continues at coordinate 6,701 of JAHIAM010004772.1, forward strand.
TGTTGGCGTCACAGGAGGCAGGGGTCCCTAGAATTGCACTGTGGCCCAGGTAGCTCTACCAGTGACCTGTCGGCCCATCTTCACGGCAAACACTCAAGACCCTCATGAGGGCCAAGCCTCATGGCCGGACGGCATAAGACCTCCTCGGGGAGGCCCCACCAGGCTGGCTCGCGAGGCGGAGAGATCAAGGCAAGGGCACCTCACGAGGTTTACGTGGCGCAAGCCATGGCCAGGGGGCAGGCAGGCGCCCGGCGCTACAGTGTCCTCATTTCCTCTTTGGTGCTAAAGAGGCAAGCGCGAGTGAGAGTCCCGAGGCATCGGTAAAGGTTTCCATATCGGTTGCAACAAGACCAAGACCAGCGAGCAGCCTGACGAGAGGTCACCGTGGATCCCAAGACGGCGTCACCACCAGAGCCTTTGGCAGGCGAAGACCACCTTTAGTCAGGATAACTTGTACTAGTTGTCTCCCTTCAAGTTTGGACGTTGTGGCATCCCTTCCCGCCGGCATTTGGGAAGAGGACCAGGGCCTCTATAAATAGGGCTAGCCACCACAGTAGGAGGCTGTTGGATGTCGGGTTCCGGCAGACCCTTAAGGTTCGAACTCTGGGGTGCGCACGAAGATCTCTCCCATACCGATCTACGTCCGATCGCCTCGTGAGATCTAAGCTGAGAACGACGAACAACACCAGGGACACAAGATTTATACTTTTTCAGGCCACCGTTGTGGTGTAATACCCTACTTCAGTGTGTGGTGTGGCGGATTGCCTCATGGGCTGATGATGAACAGTACAAAGGACGAACAGCCTCACGAGAGGTGTTCTTGAGCTGGTGCGATGAATTGCTTGGGTGAGTTCGATCGCCTCTCTCTCTCTGGCTAGGGCTCTCTCTCTGTCTACGGTGGTGGCTAGCTCTATTTATAGAGGCCCTGGTCCTCCTCCCAAATATTGAGCGGGAAGGGCGCCAACAACGACCATTTTGAAGGGGAACATCTAGTACAAGTTATCCTGACTAAAGTTGGTCTTTGGCTGCCAAAAGCACTCGCGATGACGCCGTCTTGGGCTCCACGATGACGTCCATCCTGCTGCTCCGCTGGTCTTGGTCTCGTTGCACTGAAATGGCAACCTTTGCCTGATGCCTCGGTACTCCACGTCTGTGCTTGCCCCTTTGCACCAAAGAGAAACAAGGACATTGCAGGCCGGGCGGCGCCCTTTGGTCTCGTCGTCATAGCTTGCGTCCGAGCACCTCGCAAGGTACCTGCCTTGATCTCTCCGCCTCCTCGCGAGCCTGCCTAGCGAGGCCGCTCTGAGGAAGTCTTGTGTAAATGCGCCCGCGAGGCAGCCCCTCGCGAGGTGTTGAGTCTTCTTTGATGAAGATGGGCGTCTTGGGCCACCACTTGAGCCACGCCGTAGGCAGTAGGCGAGCAAGTCAGGGCGCCCGTTTCGAAGCATGAGCAGGCAACTGATCTCGAGCCATTCAGATCATCCTCATCCACACAAGCTCACCAAGCATAAGAGCACCTCTCCTCAGGAGGCTGTTCTTCCCTTGTAACTACTCATCCTCAGCCCAAGAGGCAATCCACCACACCACACTGGAGTAGGGCATTACACCACATCGGTGGCCCGAACCAGTATAAACCTTGTGTCTCTTGTTCTGTGAGTTCGACGTGCTGAGCTTTGATATCGCGGTGAGGGCGTGCGCTAGGGGAGGAGAGATCTTCGTGCGCACCCCAATGTTCGAACCTCAAGGGTTTTGCCGGAACCCGAAATCCGACATTTGGCATGCCAGGTAGGGGTGCGTCGAAGCTTTCCTTCCGTCGATCCACGCTCCGCCACCGCAGCGCCTTGCCCCCATGGCCGACGTTGCTCTTCCGGCTGCAATGGCGGATGCCCATGGTGGGGCCGGGGGGCTCAGAGCCTTTTCCCCTGCCTTGCGGCGGGTGCAATGGCCGCCAAAGTTCAAGCCGGAGATGCCGCCGTGTTACAACGTTGCGGCGGACCCATCAGCCTTCGTGCTGGCGTATGAAGAGGTCGTCCTGAAGGCTAGGGCGACGACAAGGTCATGGCCGACTGGCTTCCCATGGCCCTCACTGGTGCACCGCACGACTGGCTACTCAACCTCCCAGGATCCATGGTGGCATCTTGGGAGGAGCTGCGTGGCCTCTTGGCTACGTGCTACGCGACACTGGTGCCCCTCGCTGTCGCGGCCCTCCTCGGCGGGTCACAAGCGCCGCCCTCGGACCGTCACACTAAGCCGTTCTTTCGCCAGATCGGTGCCGCCTCCGTGCGGTAGGGGGCTCCCCCGGGTTGGGCGGCGCCCAAGGCTGACCTGACCTTCGACTCGGGGGATCACCCTATCACTACCGTCGGCTCAGGCGTGCTCCCAATGCTTTGCACGCCCACCATCTGCAGCGTAGCCGTCACCAAGACCCTCATCGACGGCGCCGGCCTCAACATGCTCTCTGTGGAGGCTTTTAGCCTCCTTCACGTACCGCTCGAATGGCTCCGCCCCAGCAAGCCCTTCTCCGGGGTCGGCGGCGGCTCCTCCAGCCCCAGGGCAGATCAAATCTTCCGCGACCTTGGCACCGCGACAACTTCTCGCACTAAGCTGATCGACTTCGACATCGCCCGTATTGGCCTCCCATACAAGGACATCCTCAAGTACCCGGCTCAGGCTCAGTTTATGGCGGCAACCCATCCGGCCTACAACCTCATGAAGATGCCTGGGAGCAAGGACGTCCTCACCGTAGTTGGAGATACCAAGGAAGCTCTGGTAGCGCTCAAGCTTGCCCTCAAAACCGCTGGCTGCAGCATGACAAATCCGACAAGGTCATCTCGAGAGTTAAGGAGCCGCACCGGTGAGAAAAGCGAGTTGTTCACTCAAGATCGGCGCGAAACCAAGCAGGTGCGGTCGAGGAAGATGGGTCCTCTGGAGCCACCTTCACCATATGTGCCAACCTCGACTCGGGTCAAGAGGAGGCATTGGTGAAGTTCTTGCGCATAAACAAGGAAGTATTCGCTGGGGCGCAAACAGCTGGTAGGGGTCCCAAGAGGGTGATCGAGCATCACTTGAGGTGTGCCCCAATGTGCATACTGTGAAGCGGAAGCGCGGACGACGATCCACGAATAGTCCTTCATAGTCCGAAACCCGCAAATTTGGAGGCAGCGGGTGTCATTAGCGAGTTCGGTACCTCGAGTGGCTGGCGAACCCCATCGTTGTGCCAAAGAAAGGCGGGAAGGAGCGCATGTGTGTCGACTTCACCAACCTCAACAAGGCATGTCCCCAAGATCCGTTCCCGCTTCCACGTATCGACTAGATCGTTGACTCCATCGCCGAGTGCGACCTGCTATGCTTCCTGGATGCGTTTTCAGACTATCACCAGATCAAGATGGCGGTAGAGGATGTGGAGAAGAAGGCCTTCCTGACCTCGTGCGGGGTGTTCTGCTACACTTGCATGTCGTTCGGGCTGCCCAACGCAGGCGCGATCTTCCAACGGCTGATGCACATCGCCCTGGGTCAGCAACTCGGTTGGAATGCTGAAGCCTACGTCGACGACATTGTGGTAAAGTCCCAGGAGGCGAGGACTTTGATTCAGAACCTGGAGGAGACCTTCGCGAGCCTGCGCCAGGTGGATTTGCGGCTCAACCTAGAGAAGTGCATATTTGGTGTCCCCTCCGGCAAGCTGCTGGGCTTCCTTGTGTCCCACAGGGGGATCGAGGCCAACCCGGAGAAGGTCAAGGCGATCGAAGACATGAGCCCACCACAAACCCTCAAGGAGATGCAGAAGCTTGCCGGCTGCGTGACTTCGCTGGGGCGCTTCATCTCCAAGCTGGGAGAGCGCGCCCTATCGTTCTTCAAGATGATGAAGAAGAAGGGCCCATTTGAGTGGATCCCGGAGGCTGACCAAGTGTTTCAAGACCTCAAGAGATACCTGACCTGCCCTCCGGTGATGGTGGCACCCCGCCCTCTCGAGCCCCTGGTGCTTTACCTTGCCGCCACTCCTTACTCCGCCAGGGCAGCTCTGGTGGCGGTCCGGGAAGAGCGCCAGGCCAGGGGATCGTCGCTGAGCCACGCCCCGGCCAGGCGATACAAGACCCGGAGGGCACCGCAAGGGCTACAGCAGCGCCAACGGATGACCAGGCTCAGCAAGACGGCGTCGTTGGGCCTGCAGAGGCCCCAATGAGCGACCAGGCTCCGGGGGTTCCATCGCCTCAGGAGGCGCCTCAACCTCCAACACACGTAGGCCCCGTCGACGCGTCCACTCTCGTCGGGCACCCAGTGTATTTCGTCAGCACGGTACTGCGGGATGCAAGGGCACGGTACCCCATGCCTCGGAAGCTCTTGCTCGCACTCTTGGTGGCCTCGCATAAGCTACGACACTACTTTCAAGGTCACCAAATCAAGGTCGTCTCGGCCTACCACTGGAGAGGGTACTCTAGAGCCCCAACGCTGCTGGAAGAGTCACCGAGTGGAATATCGAGCTGCAGGCATTCCAGCTGGAGTTCAGCACAACCAGGGTCATGAAGGGAGCCGCGCTTGCCGACTTTGTGGCAGAATGGACGGATGCCCCGGGGCTTGAAGCAGGCGAGGATCGATCCCTCTCACCAGGAAGTGAAGCGCCAGACGGCCGAGTTATGTATTTTGATGGTGCATTTGCGTGCCAGGGTGCGGGGGCTGGAGCAGTGCTCATCTCGCCCACTCAGGACAAGCTCTACTACACTGTGCAGCTCTGCTTCCAGCAGGGCAAGAAGGTCTCCAACAACATAGGGGAGTACGAAGGCCTCATAGCTGGCCTTAAGGATGCGGTGGCCCTGGGGGTGAAGCGCCTCATCATCAGGGCGACTTGCAGCTTCTCGTAAACTTCTCCAACATGGTATACGAGCCGAGGGACGAGCACATGGAGGCATACCTCACGAGGTACGCAAAATGGAAAAGCAGTTCTTGGGCCTAGAATTGCATACGTGCCCGTGGCACCAACAAGGAGGCCGCGACATCGCCATGAAGAGCATCAGCGACTACCCCAAGAGCTGGCATCTTGAGGCGGCTCTTCAAGCCGTCGGCAGCACCTCCGCTTTCGAGGCCGGCGCCGCCTCGGGAAGAGCTCCCCTAGCCTCCTGCTTCGGGAGCCCCGGCCTGTGGCCCGACCTCGGGAGCACGCCTACTCTTGGCGCTCGAGCCTCAGGAGGGGTGCTGTACCAAGGAGTTCAAGGAATACGGCGCAAGGAACCTTTGCCGGAGAAAGAGGAGGGCGTGGGCGCGTGGCCCAATAAACCATGGCGTCTTTGCATCCGGGGCGGTAAGTTATCTGAAGTGGCCAAATGACGTTTCCTTGCGTTCTATCTCTAGGGAACAGGGGAAAGAGTTGCTAGCTGACATACACGATGGAGACTGCGGGAACCACTCATCGTCACGAACCCTCGTCGGCAAGGCGTTCTACGGCGGGTTCTACTGGCCTACGACGCTCAACGACGCGATGGAGCTGGTGAAGTCCTGCGAGGCCTGTCAATTCCACGCCAAGCAGATCCATCAGCCAGCTCAGGGCCTCTAGACCATCCCGCTCTCGTGGCCATTCGCAGTCTGGGGGGCTGGATATCTTGGGCCCGTTCCCTTGAGCGCCTGGGGGCTACCGCTACCTCTACGTTGCCATCGACAAATTCACCAAAAGTAGTCCCTAATCGCATCATCACCGACAATGGCTCGTAGTTCACTAGCAATCTCTTCAAGACATATTGTGCTAACCTTGGAACATAGATCTGCTATGCTTCGGTTACACACCCTAGGAGCAATGGTCAAGCCGAACGCGCCAACGCGAAGGTCCTGAGAGGCCTCAAGACCAGGACCTTAAAGAAGAAGCTCGAGGCCTGTGGCAGGGGCTGGCACGATGAGCTCTAGTCTGTGTTGTGGTCCATACGCACCACCGCCACCAAGCCAACGGGCGAGACCCCGTTCTTCCTCGTCTACGGAGCAGAAGCGGTTCTCCCACACGAGGCAGGCATCGCTCCGCGCGGGTCCTGGTGTTTGATGAGACGCAGCAGGATGCCATGCGGGGGATGGACCTTGTGCTGGGGGAAGAACGCCACCGTGAAGCCACGCTTCGAGCAGCAAGATATCAGCAGGCGCTGCGGCGGTATCACTGCCGCAACATCCGCTCCAGGACACTCGAGGTGGGCGACCTCGTCCTAAGGCGGGTGCTCTCCAGGGAAGGGCTGCACAAGCTCTCGCCCATGTGGGAGGGCCCGTTTAGGGTCGCCCATGTCTCTGTCTGGCGCGTCTTGCCCGAGAGGCAGGGGCAGGGGTCCCCATCCAGAACGCCTGGAACATCCAGCACCTCTGGAAGTTCTACCCATGAAGCAAGGCCCGACGCTTGTGAAGCAAGGCCCAGTGCCTGTGAAGGTCTCCACTCGTGACACTCTCACATAATAATGAGTGGGGCTTTACATGCCCCGGAGTCTCAGGAGTGCCGCCCTCAGGCCTCGGGGGCTCCTGCCCACGTCCTAGTGGTAGCACTTAGCTCCGCGCTGGTGAGAAGACTAGACTAGGTGCCGGACGGGGCTTTTCATTTGCTTTCCGTGCTTGGCTTGCTCCTCTTTAATGAAAATTTGCTTTCTGGTGTTCCTTGTCGGCTTGGTTCCACCGCCTTTTGCCTCCATTTCTGCCTTTGGTTCCTTGTTTTGACCTATACTCTCCCTCGCATGCCTCGCGAGGGGGCTAGACAGGTGCCCTCGTGAGCGTTTTCCTATTCTTCACGAGGCACCCTCGCTCGAGCTCGCAAGCTGGCGCACCTCTCTCAATCCGTGCCCCTCGGGTACCGCGTTGCGAAGCGCTGGGTCGTGGCCGGCTGCGCTTGTGACCAAGGCTCGGAAGGGCTCGGAAGAATAAGAGTTTCCTAATGAACTTTTGCAGTTCCTAGACGCCTCCGAAGCCAAGGAGGCCTCGCTAGGTACTGGGAAATGCACGCCTCACGAGGCATAAACTACTTAGAGCGCGTCAAGCTAAGTTATTTCTATGCGCCTCCATAAAACGCCGATGCTGCGACATGACACATGAATGATAAACATAGCATAGCAACTTGGAAATCATGGTTCGTTGCACGCCCCTGCGGGACCCCATGCTTGTCTCTCTCTTAAGGCAAGAAGAAAAGGAAGAATGAAACAAAAGCGGCACGCGCCCCCGCAGCGGCCTGCGAGGGTAGGCCCTTGGCACCGTCCCGGGCTCAGCCAGACCCCTCGTCGCGTTTCAGTGGGGCGCGGCGACGAGATGACCCGCTGCCGCCTGTTGGAGCTGTCACCGGAGGAAGAATTGCCGTAGCTGGACGAGCAGCGGCCAGCGCCGAGGGGAAGACCATCCTCACCCTCGTCATGACCGTTGCCAAGGCCGAGCACCTCGCCGTCGTCGTTGTCCTCGGGGCAGCACCCGACGCGGCGGCCATCTTCTCCGAATACCCTCACATAGAGGGTCGCGTTGTCGTCGTACTTGAAGTGGAGGGTGCACCGCCTGCCCAGGCCGCGCGCGCGGGCAAACGTTTGCCAGCCGTGGGCCAAGGCTGCGTTGCCCGCGACGGAGACCTCCACAGCGACCCACGAAGCCTTGTTGTAGCAGCTGTCAGCCTGCAGCCAGAGCCCGCCTGGACCCGTGGCCAGCAGCTCGCCGACGAAGAAGCGTGGGAGCTGAAGCCAAGTGTCGGCCGGGTTCTTCGACCACACTACGAACTCCGGCAGCACCTCCACCGAGTGGAAGCATGGCCGGGGAGGCCGTGCGACCATGGCGCGCCTCCCTTCATCAACGGGGCTGCCACAACCTAGGCGACTCCACACCGAAGCGCGCCCTTGGCCATAGCGGCCATGGCGAAGTCGCGGTGTGCTTGCAGGGGCGACCGCGCCCCCTCTTGGGCAGCGGTGAGACGGGCCCCTCCTGGCGGGCCTTCCCCTTCTCTGCGGCTGAGAACCTCTTCGTAGGCGCCATGGGTGTCGCTACCGGCAGTGAAGCAAGGGAGAAGAAATGAGCGGAGCAGGAAGAGATGAGCGACGGGGGCTCCGCCCCATCCTCATTTATAGCGGGAGAAGGTCAATCGGCGATCCCCATGATCACAGGTAATGATGATTTTTCTCTGCATGCAGCAGGGACTCGTCAAGTTGGGCAGTTGCCGAGGCAGCATGGGGAAGCGGAGACGCCCACGTCCAATCAATCGCCACATGTCAAGCAAGGCCGCAGGCTGTTGGGGCCGGCAGCGCTCCGCACTTGCCCTTTGGCTTCGCCTCGAAGCCAAGTCCGAGCATGCCTTGGGCCCGTGGGATACTGTCGGCGTCCTGGGAACGTGGGTCCCCAGACTTGCACACTGCGGCCACGACGTGGCTCCACCGGTGACCCTATCGACCCATCTTCACCGGCAAACCTCAAGACCTCGTGGCGGGCCGAGCCTCACGAGGCGGACGATCTGAGACCTCACTACAAAAAAGACACATCCGTGACATTTTGGGCGAGCGATTTTTTTTACATCATACATATGACACTTCTATGGCGATAATTGTGACAAAACCGGTATCATAATAGATGTGGTGGGCTCCTACTTCTATGAGAAAAAATCATGACAGAAAATGGGCTTTTCGTCTGGGCGGGCGGAGACGCAGCTGCATGACATTCTTTGGGCCGTCCATGACGGAAAAAACCGTGGTAGAAGCGAGGGGAGGAAAATTTCGGGAGTTGCCGATTCACGGTGGGAGGTCGAGGCGGAAGCGATCGCGTTTCTCTTGTATGCTGTGGCGTGTGTGCGGCGTTAGCTCTAAGCGAAGTCGGCGAGGCGTTGGGCTCTAATGAACCCGAGCAATTGCCTTTGCGAGCTACGCGTTCTTGAACTCGAGCAATCGATCGATGGCTGTTAATCGAACCCGATGGGCGATTCGCCCGCTCTGCTGCTAAGCGAAGCCGATCGATGCTGCCTCTGGGATGAGCAGTGAGTGTTGCGGGGTGGATGAGCGATGGCGGTGGCGTTGCCTCGGATGAGCAGGAACCCGTGGTGTGGAGGGCTGGATGAGCGATAGATGGTGGAGGGGTAGCCGTGGAGGGTGGTTGAGCGGGACCCGTGGTGTGGAGGCTAGATGAGCAGTGAGCGGTGGAGGGGTGCCCGTGTGGAGGGTGGTTGAGCGATGGCGGTGGAGTAAGCGCACGGTGGAGGCTGGATGAGCAGGAGAACTGTGGAGGCTAGAGGAGGTCGACGGTAGCAGTGGAGGTGGAGGAGGTCGACGGTGGAGATGAACAGTATCCCATGGAGTCCCGTTTTGCGGTAAGCCACACCTCCCCCCCGTTTGACCGTAGCGCTCCAACATAAGTCTGTTTTGTCCGTTTTGCGGTACGCCACACCCCTCCCGATCAACAGGACCCACGTTTCGACCTTAGGAGGTCCGTTTCGTCCGTTTTGCGGTACGCCACACCCCTCCCGATCAACAAGACTCTCATTTCGACCGTAGGAGGTCCGTTTCCTCCGATTTGCGATGCGCCAGGCCCCTCCGATCAACGGGACCCGTTTGAGCGTGGCGGTCGAACACAAGGCCGTTCCTCCGTTATGCGATACGCCAGCCTCGTTCCATCGCTGTTCCGTCCAAGCCCTCCCGATGAACACGACCACGCATTCCTTTCCGACCCAACGGTTGGCTCCCCATGAACACGGCAGCGACGCTGTTTCTCCGTTCCGACCCAGCCATATGCGTATGCACGATAGTCGTTAGAGACCCTGGTCAGATGTATATGCGTGCGTGGCGTATTTTCTTTCTTGCACCCTACGCGTGTGCGTGCGTGTACATGCTACGTCGCGGCGCCTCTACTACGACACGCGGCGCCTCTACATCCACAAGTATATATGCGTACCGTTCGCGACCAGAATGACAACGCTACGTGCGCTTCGACCAGGTGGGTCCCGATTATCGAGACACTTCCTTGCGCGCGGCGATGTAGCTGGTGGGTCCCGGCGGTCGAGGCGAATCGTTTTTTCGGACGCACTTCCTTGCGTGCGAAGATGTAATTGGTGGGTCCCGGCATGTGGGGAAACATTTTTCACTAAATCGGTGGCCCGTCCGGTGGGTCCCCGCTGTCGTGGAGGAATAATTATTTTGCGGCGTAATAAGGAGGCACTTCCTTGCTGCGGTCATGGACCCGGTATCGACCTCTCCACGTATAGTCCATGTCCGATGGAAGCCATTCCTTGACCACGTTTCCCACGCCGCCGAGAGCACCGGGGCGGTGGACGGCGGCGAGCCTAGGAAGGGGCGACACGGAGCCGGGAAGACGCTGAGCGGGAAGACGCGGCGGTGGATGCCCAGCGTGAAGGGTATGAGGTTCACTCGTTCGGCTGCGGTGTGAGGCTGCCGTCGCCATGAGAATAACAGGGGTGTGGGTGCGTAAAGGATGGCACGGCCAGCGGTGGGAGTAGTAGAGGCGGTGAGGCCTCCGTGGCATCACAGCCGACCCACGGGCGGCGGGAGCGGCGGCACGACCGACGCTGCTTTGGCGGTTGGAGCAAGAAGACCAGAGGTTGAAGAAGCACTACTGGCCGTTGGATGGACATCAGACGGTCCTTTGGAGCTAGGATCATTCATATATTGACTAAAGTTGACAAAGGCCTCCGTCCCAGTCAACTTAGTAGGCCCGCAAGTCAGCCTCCCACCAAGGTTGGTCCCAACTAGCAGGGGGGTATTCATTTTTTGTGCGTAATAAGGAGGCACTTCCGGTGGGTCCGAGCTGATAGCGAGGGGGAACGTTTTTTTGCGAAATACGGTGGCCCGTCCTATGGGTCCCAGCAGTCAGGGGGAAACAATTTTTTCGAGAAATACTGGTGACCCGTCTGGTGGGTCCCTGCTGTCAGGTGGAGGAATAATTATTTTCCGCCTAATAAGGAGGCACTTCCTTGTCAGCCTCTCCACGTACAGTACTCTTTCGATGGAAGTCGGTCATTGACCACATTGACCACGCCGTGCCGAGAGCGGCGGTGGATGACGGCGAGGCCTAGGAAGGGGACGACGGGGAGCCAGGGAAGATGCGGCAGTGGAAGCCCGCGCGGAGAGGAGTATGAGGGTTCACTTGTTCGGCTGCTGTAACGCCCCGGATTCGATGCGCCAGGTGTCCTTCAGTTATTCGCCGTCATTGCCATGTCATTTGCTTGCGTGTTGCACTTTTCCATGTCATCATCTGCATTTCATATCATGTCATCATGTGTATTTCATTTTGCATACGTGTTCGTCTCATGCATCCGAGCATTTTTCCCGTTGTCCGTTTTCCAATCCGGCACTCCTATGTCTCCCGGCGCCCCCTTTTACCTCTTTTCGTGTGCGGGTGTTAAACGGTCTCGGAATGGACCGAGGTTTGTCAAGCGGCCTTGGTATAGCACCGGTAGACCGCCTGTCAAGTTTCGGGTCATTTGGAGGTCGTTTGATACTCCAACGGTTAACCGGGTAACCGCAAAGCCATCTTTGAGTTGCAGCCCAACACCCCCTTCAAAGTGGCCCAAAACCCACCAAACTCCCCTCCATGCTCTCGGACGTTCGATCACGATCGCGTGGCCGAAAACCGCACCTCATTTGGACTCTCCTAGCTCCCTCTACCTATAAATATGTGTCTCCCTCCGAAATTTCGGGTCTAACCCTAGCTTCTTCCTCCCGCCGACGGACACGTCCACCGCCGCCCGGACATGTCCGCCGGACACCTCACCCGCCAATCATGGGCGCCACGTCATCGCGCCGCTGTCTCGGCCAATGGCCGGCGCGCCACCTCACATCCTCTCTCCCTCCCGCGCGCCGCCGGGCCAGATCCGGCCCGCCCGGGCAGCCGGGCCAGCTGCCTGGGCCCGTGGCGCCCAGCGCCGCCACCCACTCCGCCGGAGCCGCCTCGCCCGGCGCCGGCGTCTCCCGCCGCCTGCCACCTCGCTGTCCGGCCTTGGCCCGCCGCGCTGAAGCCGCCGCCCGGCAGGTCCCGCGCCCCGGCGCCAGATCCGCGCGCTTCGCCCTTTCGCAGCCACCTCCTCGCCGCCGGCGTGCGCCTCGCCCGGCCGCCGTCGACCTCGCCGTCCGGCCTTCCGCCGCGCCGCTGGAGCTCCCGAGGCCGCAGCCCGACCTTCCTCCCGTGGCGCCTCGTCCTCGCCAGCCGGATCCGGTCGGGCGGACCGGATCCGCCCCTTCCCGACCCTCTCCGGCGAGCCTCGCCTCCTTCCCCGCCATCTCCGGCGAGCCCCGCTCCGGCGAGCCTCGGTTTCCGTGACGGTTGACTTTCTTCCCCCCCCCCCAAATCTGCCCAAGTCCCGAGCGTTTTTGATATTTTCATGAAATATTCGTCATGCAATAACTCTGTGCATGTAGCTCCGTTTCGTGCGTGTAATATGTCAAAATGTTCGTCTCGATGAGTAGATCATTTCATCTCATTGCATCATTTTCATTTGAGCTCATATTGATGCCCGAAATGCTGTTGGAAGAGTGCTATGTGATGTTAGTTTGTGATTCTTATCAGAACATGCACTTTTGTCATTTTTGCCATGATTGATGTGTGCATCCTATGAGTTTGAGTCCTACTTGTGTTTTGTAATATGCCATGCCATCTTTCCAGGGGTGTATGCCATGTATTTTTGTGATCAATGTGGTGACTAGCACAAGCATGCAAACTATGCTTGATGATGTTGCTGATTTCAGCCCTGTTTTGCTGATATTTTTATGCCATGTTAACTTGATGCTACCGAGAGATCCATGCTTATTTTGAGATACTTTAGTAAGGATGTTTTGTACATATGGTTATGCTCTATCCATCCATTCCCTTGTTTTCAATTATGGAGTGCCATAGCTTGAGTCAATCGAGCTCTACTTTTGCTATAAAGTGTTTCCTGGCAGGTTGTTTACATGTTATTCAATTTTGCCAAGGTTGTTGTAGTCGATCCTTGCATGCTATGATGTTGTTCTTGCCATGTATAGCTTCTATGCCGTGTCTTCTTACTGTTGGGTGCCTTGCCATGCCATGTATTGCTCTATGGTGAGTGGTTCAAGCTCACCAACATGCCTACTTATCGTTGTTCCTGCCATGTTCAAATCTGTAATATAACTTGCCATGTTTACATGGGTGCCATCATATCTTCTGATCCTTTTTGGCTTATAGTCAGTAAGGGACTTTTGTTCTATGCAATTAGTAGATTCATGCCATGCCTTTGTTTGCCATTATAAGTTCCTGTAGCATGTTGTTTGATAGCTCTAAACATTGCAACTTTGATGTTATTTCTCGCAAAGTCAAGCTGTTATTATTTGCAATCTTGCCATGTCATTTTGAGCATGTTCTAGTGATTTCTGGAGATAGCTCAGTGATCATGTTTTGTAATGCTTTACCTGTACATCATGACCGTGCCTTTTGTTTTCATGTTGAGGTCCTGTAGCATGTTGTTTTGATGCTTGCAATATGACTACTTGCTGTTTTGGATAGATTGTTGTCATAACTTGTATAGGGTGTATGTGTTGAACCGTTGCTCCGTTTTGAGTGTGCTCTACATGAAACTTGCTTGTTTTTGCATGTAGCTTCATATTATCATGTTGCATCCATGTTTTGAGGTGTTTGCTTGATGTTTGTATGCATTTTGCATCAATGCCATGTTTAACTTGTTTTGCTCATATCTTCTAGGCCGTAGCTCCAAATCTAATGAACTTTATATGTAACTTGACTAGAATTTCGTGTAGATCATCGTGGTGCATTTTAAATTGCTGTTTAACAACTTGAACATAAGGTTTATTCAGACCTGGACCAATTTCGAAATTTGCATATGAGGACTTACCGGAATTGTTATGTGTTGTTCCCGGCCTCATTCAAACTTGCTTTGATGTGTTGCTCTTGTTTGCATCATCTCTTGCCATGAGTAGCCTCATCTAGATTTGTCATGCATCATGTTTGTTGTGCATCTTGTCATGTTCATGTGTGGTGTGTTTACTATGGTGTGTGCTTCTTCTTGTTAGTTCCTGTTTCGTTGCGATCGTGAGGATTCGTTCGTCTACGCTTGGTTCGGCTTCATCCGTTCGTCTTCTTCATGGACTCGTTCTTCTTCCTAGCGGGACTTCAGGTAAGATGACCGCTACCCTGGATCTCACTACTATCATTTCTATGCTAGTTGCCTCGTTCTTTCGCTATGTTGCGCTACCTATTACCTGTTTATCAAGCCATCCCAAATTGCCATGTCAGCCTCTAACCTTTTGCACCCTTCCTAGCAAACCGTTGTTTGGCTATGTTACCGCTTTGCTCAGCCCCTCTTATAGTGTTGCTAGTTGCAGGTGAAGATGAAGTTTGTTCCTTGTTGGAACATGGAGATGTTGTTCCTTGTTGGAACATGTTTACTGTTGGGATATCACAATATATCTTATATTATTAATGCATCTATATACTTGGTAAAGGGTGGAAGGCTCGGCCTTATGCCTGGTGTTTTGTTCCACTCTTGCCGCCCTAGTTTCCGTCATATCGGTATTATGTTCCCGGATTTTGCGTCCCTAACGCGGTCGGGTGATTTATGGGACCCCCTTGACAGTTCGCTTTGAATAAGACTCCTCCAGCAAGGCCCAACATTGGTTTTAGCATTTGCTTCACCACCACCTACATTTCCCTTGGGAGTAATTAACCCAAGGGTCATCTTTATTCAGCCCCCCCGGGCCAATGCTTGTCTAAGTGTTGGTCCAAACTAGAGTGCTTTGCGGCGCCCCTCAAGGAAACTTGAGGTTTGGTTTTAGTTATACGGACTGCTCATCCGGTCGTGGCACGAGACGAGATCTGCGGCTACTATCGGGGTGTCGGCACGCGGGAGGTCTTGCTGGTCTTGTTTTATTCTTTGTCGAAATGTCTTGTAGCAGGATTCCGAGACTGATCGGGTCTTCCGGGAGAAGGAATATCCTTCGTTGATCGCGAGAGCTTATCATGGGCTAAGTTGGGACACCCTGCAGGGTTTGAACTTTCGAAAGCCGTGCCCGCGGTTATGTGGCAGATGGGAATTTGCTAATGTCGGTTGTAGAAAACCGAAGTTGATCTTAATTAAAATACACCAACCGTGTGCGTAATCGTGAGTGTCTCTTTTCGGGTTGATCGAGAGGAGAACACGGTTTCGGGTTATGTCGGCGTAAGTAGGAGTTCAGGATCACTTCTTGATCATTACTAGTTGACGACCGTTCCTTTGTTTCTCTTCTCGCTCTCATTTGCGTATGTTAGCCACCATATATGCTTAGTCGCTGCTGCAACCTCACCACTTTATCCCTTCCTTTCCCTTTAAGCTTTGCTAGTCTTGATACCCATGGTAATGGGATTCTTTGAGTCCTCGTGGCTCACATATTACTACACCACCGTTGCAGGTACAGGTTGCGATGATCATGACGCGAGAGCGATGTTTGCTTGTTTGGAGTTCTTCTTACGCTTCTTCTTTGATCGGGGATAGGTTCGGTCGGCAGACTGGGCTAGCGAGGGTGGATGTCGTTTGAGCTTTGTTTATGTTTCATCCGTAGTCGGATCTTGATCTTGTATATGATGTTGATGTATTCTTGTGGCATTTGTGCCTTATGTATGTATCCCACTATTATGTAATGTTGATGTAATGATATCCACCTTGCAAAAGTGTTTCAATATCTGGGTCTATCCTTGGTGGGACCTTGAGTTCCTTTTGGATAGGGTCGCATATTGGGCGTGTTCAAGTTGGTATCGAGCCTCGACCGACCCTAGGAGCCCCTTGATTGATCGTGTAGTTTGGCCTTGATTGAGTCTAGAAGAAAACTGTTTTGAGTCTAGTTATATCGAGAGTAGGAATTATTTTTACTCCTCTGCCCCTGCGTCGCTCTGGTGAGGAATCTTGATGTAGGTGTTTTGTATTACTCCTCTTCCCCTTCAAAAATTTTCTTTAGGATCACGCAGTTGGTTTTCCGGTAGTTGTTCCTCAGCTCTTTTCATCCGGTGCATTTCTCGTCATGGCGATTCGACCCTCTTTGTTTTGCGAGTTCAATCCTCAGTTCTTCCTCCGACGTCGTTGTTTTTCCTTGTCCGAAGTTGTCCTTGTTTTTCCCACCCACCCACCCTTTTTCATCTCGGAACCGGAGTCCGTAATCGAGTATCCTTCCTACTCGTGCGAAGTCTTTGTTTTCTTTCCTCAATGTTTTAAACTGGTGTTTTTCTCGTCAAGATATTTGTCGATTTTCCCCTTCCAAGTTGCCTTTGTTTTTCCCGCCCTCCCACCCTCTTCTTCCTGGAGTTCGAGTTTCTTCTGACCATCAATTCCATTCGTGTGGAGCCTCTTCAGTCTTCCCTCAATTATCTCAACCGGTGATTTCTCGTCTCGTTCGTCATTCTTCGTCCCTTTCTTTTTCCGGTGGATTCAATTCAAGTTTTTCGGTGTTTATCATATTCTTTTCCTTCGAAGTGTTCTCTTTGCTCGTTCGCCTCTTGCCAGGTTATCATTCCGGAGTTCCGAAGTCATCTCATGAGATTCGTCTGTATTCGAATTAATTCGAGTTTGTCACCTCAGTCAAATATTTCAGTTCTTCCGGTGCATCATCTATCTGTTCAACAATCCTTTCTGACGGTGTTTTTCTCTTCAGTGGGCCCTAACCCACAGATCTTTTCCCAGGATCTTACCTGACTCTTCTAATTATTCCGGAGCTATTCTCTAATTCTTTTCGGAATTTGACGTAAGTATGAATTTCATCAGTCACATGCCTTCTCCAAGATCGTTTTCTAATTCTTTCATCTTTGGGTCAACCCTTCCTCTTTTCATTCTCCCGGAGTATCTCAATAATTTTTGCGGTGTTTCTCGTTGTCATTTGAAGATCGAAGAAGAGTTCCTCTTAAATCTTGTCCGTTCTCCCGGAGATTCATGGTGCTAGCTCGATGTTATCCTATCTAATTGTTTCCAGTCATGTAAATTCTTTTCATCCATCCGGAGTATTTCAGGAGTTGCTTTTTTGTTCCGATTATCCGGAGGCCTCCATTTCAGAAGATTTCTTCGTTCTAAGTTTTCAAATTCGTTCTCCAATTATTCTATATCCGTGCCCCTTCGTTCGTCTCAATATTGTTCCGGTGCTTTGTTCAAGTATTCTTCTATCAGTTCGCGATCTCTTCGTTCTCTTGCATTTTAATTCCCTCAAGTATCTCTGTGCTTCTCTAATTCTTCCCGGTGATCATTTCTTTTTAATCAGTCATTTCGAATTCTTACGGTGGCTCGTTCAAGATTCTTTTTCCTTGTTTATCATATTAATCCATTCCTTCTTTCAATCCTACCGGTGATTCATGAAGACCTTCTCAAGTTTGCGATAAGTCACTTCTTAATCCTTTTTCAAGAAGAATAAGTATTATGCAAAATCCATTGCTTGTCATCAATTTAATTTGATGAAGGATAAGCATACAATAAATCTTATTCTTATTTCATCCTAGTGATTAATCCCTTCCTTCAGAGTTTGTTCTTGATGAATAAATTCTAGTTCCAAGTCTTTTCATCTTTTCTTTTTCCGGAGTTCAAATTTCCCTCGACCATCTCGTCGGAACCTCCATCTAAATCACCGCAAGGCTCATCTTATTCTTTCTTCCTTCATTCTATCTCATCATCTTTTTTGTTACCGGAGTTCTTCATGGTGGTTCTTCATGATTTAATTCATTCTTCAAGTGTTCATCAAGATTCTTGTTGGTGGAGTTCAAGTATCTTTTCTTCTCGCATTTCGAAGTGCAATTAATTCTCCGTATTCCTCTAAAGTGGAGTTTTGCATTTCTTCGTTCTTCTCAGCTATTCTATCTTTTCCGTTTGTGGTCGGTTATCACCTTATAATTTTGAGATGTTTTCCAT
This sequence comes from Aegilops longissima, assembly GCA_021605205.1. Lineage (NCBI taxonomy): Eukaryota > Viridiplantae > Streptophyta > Magnoliopsida > Poales > Poaceae > Aegilops > Aegilops longissima. The sequence goes on from JAHIAM010004772.1 coordinate 24,510, forward strand.
AAGTCCACAACAAGCTTATTCTTTTGTTGTTGAATTTCCAACAACTCAGTTCAATCCCTCCTTCTAAAGATGTTTTCAGTTTCATTCGTGGCACAAGTTGTCATATTCTTATCCGTTCTTTTCATTCAACTTTTTCAATTCTTTCCGGAGGTTTTGTGTCATGTCTTCATCAAGTATCATTCTGTCCTCTCAAGCTCGTGTTCTATCCCGACATGTTTCAGCAGGAGTGCTGCCTAAATCCTTTCAGTCTTATTCATTTCTTATCTCATTCGAACCGGAGTTGTTTCTGAGTCTATCATGTTTCCATGAGCTTTTGATTCTCGTCATTCTCGTCGTTCCTCTCTTTTCTTGAGTGCTCTCGATTCGTTGCTTCTTCTTTTGAGTTCTTGCTTCACCTATCTCTTTTTCCCTTCCGTCTCGGTCCTAAGATCTCGGGACGAGATCTCTTGTTAGTGGAGGAGTGTTGTAACGCCCCGGATTCGATGCGCCAGGTGTCCTTCAGTTATTCGCCGTCATTGCCATGTCATTTGCTTGCGTGTTGCACTTTGCCATGTCATCATCTGCATTTCATATCATGTCATCATGTGTATTTCATTTTGCATACGTGTTCGTCTCATGCATCCGAGCATTTTTCCCGTTGTCCGTTTTCCAATCCGGCACTCTTATGTCTCCCGGCGCCCCCTTTTACCTCTTTTCGTGTGCGGGTGTTAAACGGTCTCGGAATGGACCGAGGTTTTTCAAGCAACCTTGGTATAGCACCGTGAACCGCTTTGTCAAGTTCGGGTCATTTGGAGGTCGTTTGATACTCCAGCAGTTAACAGGGTAACCGCAAAGCCCTCTTTGATTTGCAGCCCAACACCCCCTTCAAAGTGGCCCAAAACCCACCAAACTCCCCTCCAAGCTCTCGGTCGTTCGATCACGATCGCGTGGCCGAAAACCGCACCTCATTTGGACTCTCCTAGCTCCCTCTACCTATAAATATGTGTCTCCCTCCGAAATTTCGGGTCTAACCCTAGCTTCTTCCTCCTCCCGCCGACGGACACGTCCACCGCCCGGACATGTCCGCGGACACCTCACCCTGCCAATCATGGGCGCCACATCATCGCGCCGCCGTCTCTCAGCCAGCGCGCGCCACCTCACCTCCTCTCACCTCCCACCGCTGCTGCCGCCCGGGGCCAGATCCGCCCGCCCGGGCCGAACTGGCCGCTGAACCCGTGGCGCCCGCGCCGCCACCGCGCCCGCCGGAGCCGCCTCGCGCCGTCGCCGGCGTGCCCGCCGCCGCTGCCACCTCGTCGTCCGGCCTTGGCCCCCTTGCCGAGCCGCCACCCGCCGGGTCCTCGCGCCCGGCGCCAGATCGCCGCGCTCGCCCTTCGCAGCCACCTCCTCGCCGCCCGGCGTGGCGCCTCGCCGGCTGCGTCGACCTCGCCGTCCGGCCTCCCGCCGCCGCCCTGTGAGCTCCGGCCGGGCCGACCTTCCTCCGACGCGCGCCCTCGTCCTGGCCGGCCGGATCCGGTCGGGCCGGACCGGATCCGCCCCTCCCCGACCCTCTCCGGCGAGCCTCGCCTCCTTCCCCACCATCTCCGGCGAGCCCCGCTCCAGTGAGCCTCGGTTTCCGTGACGGTTGACTTTCTTCCCCCCCCCCCCCAAAATCTGCCCAAGTCCCGAGCACTTTTGATATTTTCATGCAATATTCGTCATGTCATAACTCTGTGCATGTAGCTCCGTTTCGTGCGTGTAATATGTCAAAATGTTCGCCTCGATGAGTAGATCATTTCATATCATTGCATAATTTTAATTTGAGCTCATCTTGATGCCCGAAATTCTGTTGGAAGAGTGCTATGTGATGTTAGTTTCTGATTCTTATCAGAACATGCACTTTTGTCATTTTTGCCATGATTGATGTGTGCATCCTATGAGTTTGAGTCCTACTTGTGTTTTGTAATATGTCATGCCATCTTTCCAGGGGTGTATGCCATGTATTTTTGTGATCAATGTGGTGACTAGCTCAAGCATGCAAACTATGCTTCATGATGTTGCTGATTTCAGCCCTGTTTTGCTGATATTTTTATGCCATGTTAACTTGATGCTACCGAGAGATCCATGCTTATTTTGAGATACTTTAGTAAGGATGTTTTGAACATATGGTTATGATCTATCCATCCATGCCCTTGTTTGCAATTATGGAGTGCCATAGCTTGAGTCAATCGAGCTCTACTTTTGCTATAAAGTGTTTCCTGGCAGGTTGTTTACATGTTATTCAATTTTGCCAAGGTTGTTGTAGTCGATCCTTGCATGCTATGATGTTGTTCTTGACATGTATAGCTTCTATGCCATGTCTTCTTACTGTTGGGTGCCTTGCCATGCCATGTATTGCATGTTGTTTGATAGCTCTAAGCATTGCAACCTGATGTTATTTTCTGCAAAGTCTGAAACTGTTATTATTTGCAATCTTGGCATGTCATTTTGAGCATGTTCTAGTGATTTCTGGAGATAGCTCAGTGTTCATGTTTTGTAATGCTTTACCTGTACATCATGACCATACCTTTTGTTTTCATGTTGAGGTCCTGTAGCATGTTGTTTTGATGCTTGCAATATGCCTAGTTGCTGTTTTGGACAGATTGTTGTCATAACTTGTATAGGGTGTATGTGTTGAACCGTTGCTCCATTTTGAGTGTGCTTTATATGAAACTTGCTTGTTTTTGCATGTAGCTTCATATTATCATGTTGCATCCATGTTTTGAGGTGTTTGCTTGATGTTTGTATGCATTTTGCATCAATGCCATGTTTAACTTGTTTTGCTCATATCTTCTAGGCCGTAGCTCCGAATCTAATGAACTTTATATGTAACTTGACTAGAATTTCGTGTAGATCATCGTGGTGCATTTTAAATTACTGTTTAACAACTTTAACATAAGGTTTATTCAGATCTGAACCAATTTCGAAATTTGCATATGAGGACTTACCGGAATTGTTATGTGTTGTTCCCGGCCTCATTCAAATTTGCTTTGATGTGTTGCTCTTGTTTGCATCATCTCTTGCCATGAGTAGCCTCATCTAGATTTGTCATGCATCATGTTTGTTGTGCATCTTGTCATGTTCATGTGTGGTGTGTTTACTATGTTGTGTGCTTCTTCTTGTTAGTTCCTGTTTCGTTGCGATCGTGAGGATTCGTTCGTCTATGCTTGGTTCGGCTTCATCCGTTCGTCTTCTTCATGGACTCGTTCTTCTTCCTAGCAGGACTTCAGGCAAGATGACCGCTACCCTGGATCTCACTACTATCATTTCTATGCTAGTTGCCTCGTTCTTTCGCTATGTTGCACTACCTATTACCTGTTTATCAAGCCATCCCAAATTGCCATGTCAGCCTCTAACCTTTTGCACCCTTCTAGCAAACCGTTGTTTGGCTATGTTACCGCTTTGCTCAGCCCCTCTTATAGCGTTGCTAGTTGCAGGTGAAGATGAAGTTTGTTCCTTGTTGGAACATGGAGACGTTGTTCCTTGTTGGAACATGTTTACTGTTGGGATATCACAATATATCTTATATTATTAATGCATCTATATACTTGGTAAAGGGTGGAAGGCTCGGCCTTATGCCTAGTGTTTTGTTCCACTCTTGCCGCCCTAGTTTCCGTCATATCGGTATTATGTTCCCGGATTTTGAGTCCCTAACGCGGTCGGGTGATTTATGGGACCCCCTTGACAGTTCGCTTTGAATAAGACTTTTCAAAGAAGGCCCAACATTGGTTTTACCATTTGCTTCACCACCACCTACATTTCCCTTGGGAGTAATTAACCCAAGGGTCATCTTTATTCAGCCCCGGGCCAATGCTTGTCTAAGTGTTGGTCCAAACTAGAGTGCTTTGGCGCCCCTCAAGTAAACTTGAGGTTTGGTTTTAGTTATGCGGACTGCTCATCCGGTCGTGGCACGAGACGAGATCTGTGCGGCTACTATCAAGGTGTCGGCACGCCGGGAGGTCTTGCTGGTCTTGTTTTATTGCTGTCGAAATGTCTTGTAGCCGGGATTCCGAGACTGATCGGGTCTTCCCGGGGAGAAGGAATATCCTTCGTTGATCGCGAGAGCTTATCATGGGCTAAGTTGGGACACCCCTGCAGGGTTTGAACTTTCGAAAGCCGTGCCCGCGGTTATGTGGCAGATGGGAATTTGTTAATGTCGGTTGTAGAAAACCGAAGTTGATCTTAATTAAAATACACCAACCGTGTGCATAACCGTGAGTGTTTCTTTTCGGGGTTGATCGAGAGGAGAACACGGTTTCTGGGTTATGTCTGACGTAAGTAGGAGTTCAGGATCACTTCTTGATCATTACTAGTTGACGACCGTTCCTTTGTTTCTCTTCTCGCTCTCATTTGCGTATGTTAGCCACCATATATGCTTAGTCGCTGCTGCAACCTCACCACTTTATCCCTTCCTTTCCTTTAAGCTTTGCTAGTCTTGATACCCATGGTAATGGGATTCTTTGAGTCCTCGTGGCTCACTGATTACTACACCACCGTTGCAGGTACAGGTTGCGATGATCATGGCGAGAGCGATGTTTGCTTGTTTGGAGTTCTTCTTACGCTTCTTCTTGATCGGGGATAGGTTCGGTCGGCAGCCTGGGCTAGCGGTGGTGGATGTCGTTTGAGCTTGTTTATGTTTCATCCGTACTCGGATGTTGATCTTGTATATGATGTTGATGTATTCTTGTGGAATTTGTGCCTTATGTATGTATCCCACTATTATGTAATGTTGATGTAATGATATCCACCTTGCAAAAGCGTTTCAATATCTGGGTCTATCCTTGGTGGGACCTTGAGTTCCTTTTGGATAGGGTCCCATATTGGGCGTGATGACTGCTGGTGTGAGGCTGCCGTCGCATGAGGCCTGCCGGCAATGTGGGAATAGTAGAGGCGGTGAGGCCTCCATGGTAGCACAACCGACCACGGGAGGCAGGAGCATGCGGCACGACCGGCGCTGCTTTGGGCGGCTGGAGCAAGAAGACCAGAGGTTGAAGAAGCACTACGGCCATTGGATGGCCATCATACGGTCACTGGAACTAGAATCGTTCATATTGATTCAAGTTGACAAAGGCCCCCATCCCAGTCAACTTAGTAGGCCCACAAGTCAGCCTCCCACCATGGTGGGTCCCAGCTAGCAGGGAGAGTATTCATTTTTTTGTGCGTAATAAGGAGGCACTTCCAGTGGGTCCGAGATGACAGCGCGGGGAATGTTTTTTTCGCGAAATACACTGGCCCGTTCGGTGGGTCCCAGCAGTCAAGGGGGAAATGTTTTTTTTCGTGAAATAAGGTGGCCCATCCGGTGGGTCCCTGCTGTCAGGTGGAGGAATAATTATTTTCGCGCAATAAGGAGGCACTTCCTTGCGGCCGCCTGGACCCAGCTGTCAGCCTCTCCACGTACAGTACTCTTCCGATGGAAGTCGGTCGTTGACCACGTTGACCACGCTGCGCCAAGAGCACCAGGGCGGTGGTCTGGACGACGGCAAGGCCTAGGAAGGGGACGACGCGGAGCCGGGGAAGACGCAGCAGTGGTAGCCCGCGCGGAGAGGAGTACAAGGGTTCACGGGTTTGGCTGCCGTCGCCGCAGAATAACAGGGGGTGTGGGTGAGTAGAGGGATGGCCTGGCCAGCGGTGGGAGTAGTACGGGGCGGTGAGGCCTCCGCGACATCACAGCCGGCCACGGGAGGCAGGAGCACGCGGCACGACCGACGCTGGTTTGCGCGGCTGGAGCAAGAAGACCAGAGGTTGAAGAAGCACTACGGCCGTTGGATGGACATCGTTGACCACGCCGCGCCGAGAGCACCAGGGCGGTGGATGACAGGGAGCCGGCGAAGACACGGCAGTGGCTACCCACGCGGTGGAGAGTACAAGGGTTGACTGGTTCGGCTGCCGTCGCCGGAAAATAACAGGAGGTGTGGGTGAGTAGAGGGATAGACAGGCTAGGGATGCGAGTATGATGGGGCCGTGAGGCCTGCCCGGCAGCACTGCCGGCCACGGGAGGCGGGAGTAGGCGGTTCCGACGGCGCTTGTTTGGGCGGCTGGGGCAGGAAGATCAGAGACTGAAGAAGCATGATTGACGTTAGATTGACATCTAACGGTCTGACACTGGTAGAGTCGATTGTTGACTAAGTTTCTTTTTTAAGAAACCTTGGGTACGCATGAACTTAGTAGGCCCACAAGTCAGCCTCCAAATCTGTGGCAGACAACATAAAGCCCATTTGCTATTTTTTACAATTTGCAGCCCATTTGCTATTTTTTATAATTTGCAGCCCATTTGCTAATTCTTAAGTAATTTATTACAGCCCATTTTCTTCCCAGGACCACGGTCAAAAAGTTCAACCTTATTTTGCATATTTCGGTGGAGTCCAAAATGGTGTAATCCCGAAATGATAAACATTTTTTTAAGAACTTATTGATTTGCCAAAAAAAATCGTTTTGTTTTTGTAAGCAAATAAGACGTGGGACAATTGAGTTGGTTTAAGGGAAAACCAGTGGTAAAAAAATCAGCGCTGGGTGGGAAAAAACAACAAAAATAAGGATGTAAATATGAAAAGGGAATTTTATGTGTTTTCAATATAATGATACGTGTATATGAACTAGTAAAACTATAGGTAGAGATTAGAAAACAGATGTAGGACATGCGTTTCAAGAGTAAAATAGAACTGGGCTGTGTGTTTGATTCAGTAACAAAACTGCCTGCGGATGTTGTAAGATAAAATATAACTAACGCTGGCGGGCTAGAGGCTAGTAGATACCTGCTGGATCTTTGTGCCCCGTTGTCGTCATGGGCTGGGCCTGTTAAAAACAACACCAACCCTAGTCAGTCTACAGCCCAGTTGAAACTTGCTCGACCGGAAAAAACAATATACGTGCTCAATAAACTAGAGAATTCTGCAAGCACTGCATCGATAAGCGGGGCGCAGCACGGATATTGTTTTTTTATCGTGATAATAAGTGCATGCACTTGTTTCGAAAAAACTAGAGAACTGGGAATTCGAACGGCGGGTGCTTATGCTACCCATCAAATAAAAATCAGGTGACTGAGAACTCGTTTCGAAACAAATGATTCAGCTTTATATACACGTCGACCCTCGGCATGATGGTTGGAAGCAAATGCAAGTTCATACCAAAAGATCGTTAACAACAATACCAACTTGCGGACGACAAGGTAGTACAACTACCAATACCAAACTACTCCTGGCCCTAGTGTTAAATGCGGTAGAAAATCTTGCAGAGGACTAGCTCCGCTCCTTCTCTTGCTCCGGGTCCCCAATGTGGTACTGGTGCATCACCCGATTGGTCCTCTGCTGGTGAAGTTCTTGTTGGTGTGCAGCACGAGAACCTTTTTTGCTGCCCGTCGCGGCCGTTGACCATCACAGCAAGGTATTGCGGTCTTGTGCCACATCGCGTGCGTGCCCACTCCGATTGTATCTCTTGACGCGCGTCCGTGCCTTTTGAACGCCTGGAATTGCGCTGGAAGAAATGCTTCCTTAGGCCACTCAGTGTGATACCTGCAGTATTGTGGAATACAGGTTTTTGTGTACCTAGTTGGCATTTTCATAACATCTTTGGCATGTTGCAGACTTGTTTCACTTTTTATTAGCTGTCAAATTGTAATTGTTTCATCAGGTCTGCGTCTAAAAAGAAAAATAGAGCTATAAACAAAGGAATATGTTTGTGCAAGTAGACGGCCGATCGGTGTCTTACCTGGAAGTTTCTTAGGTTGGGTGTAGCATATGCTGTGCTCGCTGTCGATGGTTGGTATGACCAAATCGATGAGAGACTGAAATCTCACGCTGTTAACACTCACTTTGGCCTCAAGGTGCTCGATCAGCTCCTGATCCGTGGGATCTAACTTGACGCCAGCCGGCAGCACCGGCCAATCCTTCTTCGACTTGCATCGGTAATTCCAGTTATATGGTACTCAATGTATGACCAATCGACTGTTTTAAGTGAATGATGAAAGATTTCGACAGAGTAAAACTCGCTTCTTGACGGTTATGCGAGAGTAATTGCCATGCAATTTTGCAAGGGTGCTTGTAAAACTCTAAACTCTATTCTCCTCTTATTTAATGGATGAGGCAAATCTTTTGCCTCCGTTAAAAAAAGATTTCAACAGATAAGTGGTACTCCAAATCTGAAGTCCGAATACCCGAACACGCCGGGATTCTTGTGTCACCTCACGCATAGCGTGTTGTCACGTCAATTCAATGTGTGGACATGATGAATAATTTGACCGACGTATACTAGTACTGCTACTGTACTACTTACTAGTCGTATTTAGTGTCACAGTTTATACATAGGTTTAGCTAACAAGTACGCACTTGAAGCCTAACTGATATATTATGTATATATATGGCTTCTGCACAACATCTCCATCATCATTATCGGTACATCCTACGCGGTGAGTTAGGATGCACTTGATCCCGGAAGGTATCTATCCTTCAAACCAGAGGAGTGCTTCAAACTAACAACAATACATAATATCCAACAAAAGAGGGTCGTGCTACAGCAGCAGAATACATGGCTCAGTCTAGATATCAGCACGAATCAAGTTGTGCATATTTGCTGTTGGCATGAACCACATCGCCGCATGTCGGGTTTGCAAAAGCCATCCATCGCATGGAAGCTTGATGCCTTTCACACACTGAAGATTACCTGGCAACAAGCTGTGTCGACGAATCTCTGGATATGGTGATTCATGAAACCCATGGTATGATGTGTAAACACAGCCCCCCCTCGAGAATGGAAGTTGCATAGCACAGTAATCATCGCCGGTGATATGATCGATGATTGGTTGGATGATCGGATAATTGAGCCCGAGGAACAAGGAGTGGTTGCCGAGGCTGTAAACCCGCCTCCAGTTGAATACGCCTGGCCCAACGGAGCTGGGATCTTTCTCGAACACGAAGCAGCCATAGCCATCAATGTCACGAACGCCCCACGCATTGTACTGCATGTGGTTTGATGTAATGGTTTGGTTAATTTGGTATGTGGGAATGAGCATCAAATGACCGCGTCAGCTGAACGAGCGGTAAACCAGCACCCATTGGCTGGTATGATTCCAGGTCCTGGAATCATGAAGGCCAGCGCATTTGCGTCTGCTGCAACAATTCAAATTGGAGACCAAAAGGACAAAAATAAACAATCATGTTCAGAGTATGTGTGGAATTAAGATTATTATAACAGTGACACATATCATAGACAGAGAATTGCAATGCCGTGGTCATAATCATACCCCAAGTTAAAAAATAAGCCAATGGCTTTCATATTCTAGCAATATGTCATGGTTCAAACATCATGTAACAATGATAGGAAAACAGCTATGACAGCGCCTACTCATATTCTACCATAGCACTTACTACTACTATTCTCATATCAACTCTAAGCAATAACATGCGTTGTTATAAAAATCTAGTAAATGAGAGTAACATATAGCAATCATGATGTTATGCTCATAATATGTATTCTAACAATCATTAGATGCCAATTGTTCTCATATCAACTCTAACAATAACATGTGTGGTCATAAAAATCTAGGAAATGAGAGGAACATATAGCAATGTTGTGGTTATAGACATGCTATGCATTCTAAATTTGTAACAAATGAACAGCAGTCATATTCATAAGGTAAAGATGAGATGAGATAGAACAATTACACGACGATAGATTCCACCAAGATATGCAGCCAATCTGTAAGGTCGGTCGCGTAAATGATGCCATCATGCACTATAGCATCGATGTAAATGTTGCCTCAACAGATTGATGATGAGCCATAACCATGTATGGCGACCGGATTCGAGATAGACTAATCCCATGTTGAACAAGGCAATGAGCTTGTAATCCATGTAGTCTTCGATGGTGTGGGCACCGCACATTACAACTTTTCGCAAGCAGAGGTCGAGCCAAAAGCTTGACGCGTCTCGTCGCGTAGTAGGCAGGAGTGTCCGGCGGGCGCGAGGCTCGATGTCGGCGGTATCCAATGATGGAAGGTGATCTCTCGCTGGGTGTAGATATCCACGAGGCGCCACGGACTACGGTGTGGTGGATGAGGACGATCAGTTGGCCTTCATGCCCGCCCGAGTGGCCGCGCATGAAGGGCAGGTGGATGGGTAGTGGTAGCATGTCGAGGGCACCACGACAACCTCCGTAGGATCGTCAAGTCGATGTCTGGGCCACTGCGAGGATCGGGCATCGCAAAGTGGTGTCTTGAAAAGAGCCGGCGGTTGCGAGCGAGTAGACGGTACAAAGACACCGAGCATGCGGCCGACGGACGGTGCTGAGTAGGTCCATACGACTACAGATCTGCTCCAAGAGAACATCGGGAGGAATTCCAATCGCGGCTCTGCGTGTCAGCGGTTCTGCCATTGGGGTTTTCGGTGCTGCGAGCCAGCGGGAAGTGGATTGGGAGGCGGCGCGAAGCTTCTCCTCGTGTGGCGAAAGCAAAGTGAGCGGGGGATATGGTACGACGAGCTACCAAGGAAGATGGCGCGGGCGGGCGAGCAGTGAGCGGGGGTAAATGGTGTGCGGCCGACGATGGGGAAGAGAGGAGGAGGAAGAAGAGTGGAAGACGAGGGAGAAAGTGCATTAAATCTCAATTCTACTAGTACTACTACCAGGATATAGGCACCATCCTCCGGAGTGTAAATAGTTACACCGATGACATGTGGGTCTACCACAAGAGGGCCCATATGTCAGTTAATGGAGGACATAGGTGGGTAGGCGCATTTGCGGAAGCGTGCTCTACTGGCAAGCATGATGGCAGTACTGGGTAAGGCTGATTTAGTAACACCAACACGCTGGTTCAACTTATTAATTACGTGTCCCATCTGCTGCAGCGTGTATTGTCACTTCACTGCAAAGACTAGTTGAATAGTTCTCTCTGACCGAGATGGGGAATGATGGATCGCGAGGATTACCTTTCTACAGTTCACTATGCCTCTATGCTCACTTCACTCATTTCGCTCCGTACCTAGTCACTTGTTGAAATCTGTAGAAAGACAAATACTCCGTATTTGGGAACAGGGGGAGGCTTTTACTCCGTACTGGAGTATTTGGGAATAGAGGGAGTATCACCATATGGAGGGAACAGAGGAAGTTTGAAATATGAACATGTCAATGGGAGGGAGTAAGCCCCATGCATGCATGCATGCATGCAACATGCAACACTCACACGTACTCCACATGGACGCACGCAACACTCACGCACCCCATGCGGCACACATCACACGACGCAACACACACGCTCACACTCAAGTGCTCAACCTACTCCCTACGTCTGTGAAAGACTGTACATTTAGAGATTTACACATTGACCAGGGTATAATTAACGCCCAAAAGTAGCAGACTTATGTGTGCATGCGACCATTGAGATAAGAATATTAAATGAAGGTCGTTGCATGCTGTAATTAAGGATAGACATGTAGCCTACACCTACAGCACAAGTTGGTGCATTAGTCAATCAATATCGATTTAGATTAAAGGCTAAATGCATTGGAAGTGTAGATGTACATCATGTACTACTACAGTCTTTGTTTTATAGCCGATGTACACTCTTTGTTGGAAGGCCGAGGGAGGACACGTGCATGCACTCACATACACAGCCAGGGCGGTTCGGGCGCAAGGGTTGGACTCATGTGGCGCTGCGTAAAGTTTTGTTTAACTGATTTCTTTGCTCCGCCAACCGATGTGTGGGACCCGAAACCAGGTGACAATTTAACCGATCAACAAAGTGCCACATCGACTATGTGGCGGTCAAGAGGGTGCAATACGGTGCTCTATGATGAGCTAGTGATCGTATAATCGATGCAAAACTATATATAGTGATCGTAAAGAGCGTATTGTTACATACGTTGACCGCCAGTGTATTTTTCTCGTTTCAAATTAAGCCATATCAATCGGAAAGGACGCAGTATGGACTACTACTAGTACTAGTACTTCTTTGATGTGTCCCGTCAACTCGCCGAACGAGGAGAAGCTTGCTTACTACGCCTCTCCCTCGCCCACGCGCGCGGTGGTTCGCAGGACGAGGAGAGGGTTTTGAATACAGTGCCATCTCCCTCTTCCTTTCCCTCGCCCTCGCCCTCGGCCTCGCGGTGGACGTGCAGCAGTTCAATCGGTGTCAGATTGCCAGACACATATTGTACTGTAGTATCATCATTGTTGGACCTTCCGAAGAGGCGAAGAGGCAAGTGCAAGGTTCACACGAGTACGAACTGTTGAACCTCCCGAAGAGGCAAAGAGCTAAGCGCAAGGTTTTATAGGAGTTGTCGTCCTGGTAGGAGTGTACTACAACTATAGAGAACGATGCTACTTTATGATGCTGCCACGTCATGGATATCCAAAGCTGTGCCACCTTTGTTTTCTCAAAGAGCGTGTTGGAGCCCGTGCAACAACCACACAAGTTGCACGTACACATAACACATTTACTAGTAATAAATTCTAAAGGACAAATGCCAGTATGCCACACAAGTCCATCTCCAATTCATGTGATAAATTTGTGCATGACTAGTCTACATATATTCACAGCGCTACCATTCACAATTACCGTACTCCACTTACACGTTATAGATGGGCTACATGCATGTCCTCCTCCAGGTTCCAGTCCCAGGTGTTCTTCTTGGATGGCACGATCCATAGCTGTGGGCAACGGGAATCATTGTCGCAGCTTTCTAGTCTGGTTCCACACGATGGAGACTCATCCAAGCTGAAGCAGCATAAATCAGGGATAGCGTGTCCCAGCATGTCGTTCATCCGGCGGTGCGCAATGAAGACGCAACCATGCTTCATGAACGGAAGGCCTTTCGTGTCGTGCACGGAAGGTGGCATCCGCTTCACAATGGGGTAGCTGTCCCCGATGAAAAGCGAGTACTCTCCAAGAGTGTTCCTCGGCACCCACGTAGCATCACGGGGGTCGAACTCGGCGCCGTTCATCTGGTACACGCGGCATCCCAGATCTGGACACATGGTGACGTACATAGTCAAGGTCCATGCATAAAAATGTTGTGCTCAAATATGGCGGTCGATGTCTTGTGCAGCAAATAGTACTACTCCGGTATAGAGGAAGTAAAATAACCGGCTTATTATATATAGCCACTCTTGGCTACATGGATGAGATAGTAAGACATGGAAAAACAAAAATGGTGGCAGCTAGTGGGTTCAAGTCTTCAAGGGCCCAGCTAGCTATACGCGTCCTCCAAGGTAAAAAGTACTCCTACTAGTAGTACTAAGTATACTACTAGTACAACAATGAAAGAGAAGGCGAGAGGGTTAAAAAATGGAATACCTGGGTAGATGGTGACGGTCCGATCGTGGTAGATTGTGTGACCATGTTGCACATCAGTGGTACCATGGGTAACGCATCGCTAAGATAGTTGATCCCAATATGCCAAAGTCAGCTACAAGGTTCCAGGTTAGACCGAATCGTGGATGCAAATGCACATCCAGGATCGGCGATCTTATTTTGATCGGGGATGACTAGTCCCTGCAAAATAATGGAGTACCGTTAGGGATGCAAATGATGGTTTGTGCATTCCGCTTGTAATCTCCGCATCGTAGGATGGCAACCAGATGAAACAAGTCCCCGGCTTGTCACCGCGAAGATGCGGCCTAGATGGCGCATGGCGTCTTCGAACGTAGGGGTACAAATCTGCCGCCGCCAACATGCGCCACCTCTGCCGTTCTGCGTCTTGCATTGATGGCAATCCTTATGTCGAACACCGCGATGAGATAGTAATCGTCGAGCAGCGCCACTTTGTCGGCGGGTCCGCAATTGCTATCTTCTTCAATCTCATGTAGGCATCATCATACGATTCAAGCCCAGCCGGTCCGGAAGGCGATCCCAATGGTGGAGAAGGGTCTCACGGAACGGCCGCACCGCTTGTGGATGTTGTACGAAATGATGGTGGTATCCGGCCGGAGGTATGCAAGCCAATCTTCGTTTGCACCGACCCAGACCTATATATAAGACGGTGGGCAGCGGAGAAATTACGGGATGGAAATGGAATAACTAAGTACTACATGATCAAACTCCATTACTGACCTACTCATCGGAAAAAATCCGACTACCTCTCAACGTCGACAACTCTATCGGAGTCAACTTGCAACCATGGCCAGGGAGCGGTGGACTGTTCGAAGGATTGTCCCATAGAAGAACCTTCTCCTCGAGGACGCATGGAAGACCAACAAGCATGGCCTTTTCCCAAACCTGTTTAGGCAGCGTCTTGAAAAAGTTGGTGCAGGAAGCACCGAGTCTTGCGGCAGTGAGGACGTCGGAGCGGCGTGCGATTTCTCCCAGAGGATCGTTGTCCAAGATCTCCCAGCCCCGACGAGGAGGAGAACCGCCTGGCGAATCCATGGGAGCAGCGACGAACTGGAACTGGCGAGGAGGAGATAAGAGCGTAGTACCCGCAGGGCCTCGTCCCTTCCAATTGTAGATCGTTCCTCAGCGAAGGGGTGAGGCTATTATTTACTACTAGTACTCGCATTATGGAACATTATGGGATTGCTATTATACTATAGATAATAGCACTAGTAAGAAATTTTTGGCACTAGGTAGTAGTTTTTGGCGTGGATTAAGAAATTTTGGGTATGTTTTTGCCATTTTTTGTACACGCCAACTAGTGTCAAAAAACGTCTTAGAGCAAGTACAATAGAGCTGAGTCAGCTGGCTATAAGGAATAAACTAGTATATTTCTGCTTAGTTGGAGGAAAGAGAAGATGAGAGAGAAGGTAAGCGGGCTCTTTGTGAAGAGCCAGCTCTAGCACGTGCTCCTAGGCACTATGTGAGAATAAAAGGTGGACCACATAATAAAAAAGTAGTATACTTTTTTGATCTACTATTGTACATATTGGCTATAAGATGGACTATAGATGACATGGCACTGACTTATAGCTAGCAGCTAGCTGTACTATTAACCATGCTCTTACATTACGTGATGGAGGAGTACGATTGCATCAGTAGCAAAGATACAAGACTACTTTTCTCAACTACAGTATTAGTGCGATGTCTTGTACTTCTAGTCTAGTCTAGTCTAGTATAGTGCACCAGTTTTGAACTCTTGAATCTCAGGGCCAAGGAGCTACAGTTGGAAGTGGAGGGTACTACTGTTCTCTAGAACCATTGTTGTACTATCAATGCAGGGGAAGTACACCTGCGTAGTGGCCTAGTGGGTACTCTCGGTGCTATATTCAGCCGCTCCTCTCACGTAGGAGTAGCTGGCCTACTTAGCCGCTCCTCTCACGCAGACACTAGCAGCCTATTTATTAGCGACGGTTACTGCGGTCTGCGGGGGTAGAACATTTGAGTTATTTGATACAGCGAGACTAGGCTTTTCGCTTCCATTTGTGGAGGTGTAATGGATCTCGTCGAACTTTGTTAGTAGTTCCTTCTTTATGAATGAGATGAAGCAAAGCTTTTGCCTCCGTTAAAAAAAAAACACGCCAAGAGGAATTTCTTTTATAGTAGAGCCGATAATGGAGTGAAGTCCATGTGTGCACGCCACAAGCTCTGAGTACTAGTAGTACAACACTTTACATAGAGTACTGAGCCATATTGCATAGTTCCCAATGCCCCGCCAGGATTTTCCGGCTCCTCGGGCTTAATTGGGAGGCGCTAGTTTAAATATGCTACTACTAGCTGATGAGGAAGCTGCAAGCGAGGTGCGGCTAGGGTGAGCACGCGAGCCACGGGATGCTGGGAAGGAAAACCCGCTCACGTGGCTAGGCTGTCCAAAGGCACCCAGATTGGGGCCGCACGTCCGCTTGACTTCAAAACTCAAACTACCGTGTAAAATATTGGCTCGCAGCGAAGTGTAGTACTAGTACTATTTTTTTAAAGGCCGTATGCTCGCCGGATCGAACCCACAAAACAAGGTATACACTCGCCGACCACTAGTAGTACTCGTTGGAGTACAACGCAACCTAGAATCGCCTTTTGTCGCTAGTAGTACGCGTACATTGTTCCTTACAAGAAACCCCTAATAATGCAAGAAACCACTAAAATGCCAAGAAACTACTACCACTTGCATACGTGGCAGACTTAAGATAAGACTACCTTATCAACCATTGTACATGCTCTTACCAACCAAAATCCTCGAGTGACCTCCTACCTCCGGCCCGTCCACCTAGTCATCCTCGGCCATGGGACGCAGCTACCGCCGCCGGCAGAAGGCGAGGTCAAAACGGCGGCGGTGCGGGAGCCCATGTTGCGGCAGCCGGATGCCAGCTCCGTCCGACGCCACGGACGCTAGCTAGCCAAGATAGCTCCGTCCCACTGCTTGTCGCAAGGTTTGCTAGCTAGATTGGCACGGCAGCAGCGGGCAGCTTGCTTTCGCAGCGCCACGCCGAGCCAGCCATCGGCTCGGCGAAGGCCAGCGGGCGGCTTGCTCGCTCGTGAGTCACTCTCGGGCCAGCCTCGCCAACCCCTGCGGAGGAGGCAGTAGCGGCGTCTCGCCCGTCCGCGGAGCGACGGCCAACTCGCCATCACCGGTGCCACCGACGAACACGCATCAAGATCTGTTTGAAGTAATGTTCAGGAAAAATAATGATTTGAGGGGAATAACAGGATAGAAGGTCGATGTGGGTCCCTCGTGTCAACACTCAAACAAAATGTGTTGGTTTAAGCTGCCTCACAAGACGGACGTGTGGGCCAACCCGGTCATAAATGGGTTTAAACGAACCTAATCGGTAGGAGTACTAGGTAGTAGTTTTTGGCGTGGATTAAGAAATTTTGGGTATGTTTTGCTATTTTTGTACAATAGATTCTTCCTAGGGCTGGTTGAAAGTGGTAGTTTTTGTTAAATACTCTACATATTGTAAGTAGGAGTGAATGTTAAGCTTTGGAAGCCAATAAGCAAGGCTAGTTACATAGTGCATATGTGTACATGATTGAAAGTAAATATCAACCATGAGTGACTAATATCTTGATGGAAAACTCAAACTATGGAATACTAGAAAAAATACATGGTTGGAAATACTAGCAATGTTCATGTCCGTTGTAACGAATCATAATTAGAATAATACTTATTCACAAACTTGGTACAAAACACCCTAATTTTGATATACATATGTATATTATGTTTCAATTATAATATATTCCTTGGGATGTTTTGGTGAGGTCAGGGAGGGATGTGGTTGGTTTTAAGATACTAATTATGGGTTTTTCTGCAAATTGGTAGACAAGTGGGATGTTGGTGAGAAAAGGCAACAACTTACCTCACAATCGTTAGATGTAGATCTAATGGTCGAAACGACGGATGGCGTATACACAAAGATCACCAACTTAGTCTTGTGTAGGAGTACTAGCAAGATCGTGCATTAACGGAACATCAAGATGCATTTTTTATAAAACACTTGTTGTGATTGACCCTTGGGAGTAATCCCATGTGTAGAAACTAATGATATCTCGAGAAATATGAGATAAGGTGAAGAGGAGTTGGGTGTGGTGGTGGTTGGTGGTCGGACTGAGCAGAGGCATGGGGATTGACGACGCCGGCAGTGGCCACTAGGCCAGTTTGTTCTAGAGGCTTCTTTTCTTAATTGCTCAACAACGAGGTTTGTTGGAGATAAGGATGAACGAGGGAAGGCCTTGTCTGCAAATGTGGAGAGGGGTGAGGGTATCTTTTAGTTTAATTTCCATCCATCAGATATAGATCAGACTGTCTGTATTGCAAGATGGCACACGTACCATCATCACCAACTCGGTTTTTTATAATAGAGGAAATATAAGTATGGAGATACAAACGTATTATTGATACTTGCTTCCGTAAACTAGCATCTACATTCTATTCAACGCCTCGGCATGTGGGGCCTTAGCACAATGACTTCTCGACTGTGTAAAACAAAGATTTTCCCGTCGCCGACAAGGAGGGGGTGACGGCGACGCGCTTTCTGGCTTGCTCTAGTCCTAGTAGTCATACTAGGTGGTCTAAGCACGTGTAGATTTATTCTTTTTCACGTCTCGTGTTTGCCGTACTGCCACGACTTTTGATGAGTAGACGGTAAGTTATTCATTGTTGAGCATGTTTGCGAGAGAGAGAGAGAGAGAGAGAGAGAGAGACAGTGTGCGTGTGCGATATGTTAGAGACTGAAGCAATGATAACAGATTCTTTGTGTCTATGTGTGTGGAGGATAGAGAGAGACGTGTACATGGGGCTTTGTGTTGTGTAACGTGGAGACACATATACATAATTAGAGAGTGAGTGTGTGAGATACACATGCGGACATGGGGAGAGATGACGATCCAGATAAATGGGTGTTTGTGCATGTATGTGTGTGTTTGTGCACGTTTGTGTGTGTGACAGGGAGAGAGTGTATGTGGAGTAGAGAGACCACTGATGATGTAAACCTAGTATAAGGGAAGGGGGAATGGTGTGACATGTGTAGTAGCGAGATAGCACGGGTGCGGGCGGGGGGAGCAGACTATTTGGAAGAGACATCGAGTGTGTGTGTGGGAGAGGGGTGTGAGAGCGAGAGAAAGAGAGAAAGAGAGCTAGCGACGAGAGAGAGAGAGAGAGAGAGAGAGAGAGAGAGAGAGAGAGAGAGAGAGAGAGAGAGGAAGAGAGGGGCGAGAGAGGGGTCGTTTGTGTTCATAAATGGCGTATAGATAGGGAGACAATGTTGATGTTGTCCAAAATTGGCCTATGAACGGAGACGCAGGGGAAGCAAGTCATCGTGTGTGTGATAGGGACTTCATGAGAGATCTAGAATAGATGGTGTAGAGAACATGTGTGAAATCGAGAACGATTATACATTAGGGAGCTATGCAAAGAGTCACGACATATATGTATACAGGGAAGGAGCTGGGGCGGGTCCGCATGTGGGAGAGATAGAAAGAGGAGAGTGGTGCACAAGGAGACAAAGTGTGCTTGTTTGCAGTGGGGGTGGTATGTGAGGTGAGTGCGCAAGAACCACATAACTAGGGAGATAGACGTTTGGGGGCAACGTTTTGTGTGTATGGGAAATATACACTCTACATAGTGCGTGTGCTTGGGTAAGAGAGATAGCGGGAGACCTAGAGAGTGAGGGAAAAGATGTGTGCATGCCCGGGAGACAAAGTGATAGAGACCTATGTTGGGGTCCAGACTTTACAAGAGAGAGGGGTGTTAATGTGCTCGTGTGTTGGTGTCTGGGGGAGAGAATGACTTCTCTATGTGTGTGTGTGTGTGTGTGTGTGTGTGGTGGTGGTTGGGGGGGTGACTTCAGATAAAGAGTGAGGTGTCTATATTTGAGGGACTTTAGCGTAATTGAGATATTGTGCACTCATGGTTGATCAATTTGTTTCACAGTTTGTACTATGAGATAACGATACTTTTGAACATGCGTGATATACCTTGATGTTCAAGAATTACAAACCTAAGATTGGAATTTCGGAATTCGACTCCATCATTAGCTTTTGTAATTCATTTAAACGGAGGTACATTTTTTAAGCCGCAATTTCATGATTTCAAATTCATATATCAAACGTAGAGATATACACATACGGGCATGTTCAAACTTTATAATCATTCACTTTATTCATACACATACACATTTTTGCTTTTGTCATCATATTTAGGATAAACACATTTGGAATTTCATTTGAATTGGACCGTATGATGGTATTTGCTTGTAGTAGCTCAATGATCCATATTTGAATTGAATGGACAATCTAAGTTTTGAGGTGGAGACATTGATTTTCAAAACTTGCACATTTTTTTATGCAAAACAAACAAATTGTCGGCCATGATATCATAGTCGGCCGACGAGAGCAGAATACTTATAATTTTAGGCGCCAAAAGCTTTCAAACTTCCGCGCCACATTGAAATATCACGCTACCGAAAGTTTAGCCTCGCGATATTCCTATTTTACCCTGCCACATGAACGGAAAAGGGCTGCTTTGGTAACTCCATTGTTTTCCCCTCTTTGCCCCAACATTCTTCCCCAGAGCCCTCCCCTTCCCCTCCCCGACCCCCCCAACCACGGCAAGCCGCCGAATCTAGTCCTCCGTCGCAGCAGTGGACCTCACACCCCGCCGGATTTACCTTCCGCACCTTGGAACCCCCAACTGCCAACTCACCACTTCAACGGAGCCACTTCAGCGACTGGCTTGTCCATCGCTCCAGATCTCCTTGACCGCCATCATGGTCCACCACACCGGATCTACTTAACCGGCGCCCTCGTCCACCACAGCGTAGGCCCTTCACTGACTCCCTAGTCCGCCCCTTCGCTGGCCCTTCATACAAGCCCTCGTCCTCGGGAACAGATCCGCCTCACCGAAAGCATCAGATAACGCGCTTCGCCAAGCCTTCGCCCATCTTGCACGGACCCGCTCCACGGACGCCATATTCAACTCCATCGCCCTGCTTTACCGACGCTGCAGCCTCATCAGTTATTTCGATTTGTACTCCTTCGGTTTTCTCTTTATCGCAACTGTTCACTTACTACGATAAAGCGCCGCAACCGTATTCACCCGAGACGCTTCAGCGACGGCGCATACTGGCCCAAAATCAACCGCAACACGAGCACCATCGACGATCCTTAGCTATCAAGTATGACAACGATACCCATACGCCGAGAATCGGTACTATCATCCAACGGCCGGCGCCCACGCTCACTTTCCTAGCATAAGCACCGCACCTTTGAATTTCTTGAGGCATCATTCAGTTTTTCATGAGACGCGTTATTTCGCTTGCACCGTAGGGCCATACTTACGGCAAAGGAACATGTTACATGTGCTAAATTACATACCAGTGCACATATAGTTAATATGCTTTAGTTTCGTTCTGATGCCACCTGTTGGTTCCATCAGACTGGTTAATGTTCTCTATGCTTAATTACACATCAGCAAACTAGCATGTGGTTCCACTGCTTTTTGTTCGTTTTACCCTACATTTTCTGATGCTAGCTATTACATAACTGCTCTGAGCCTCTGTTCATTACTTGTTTGTGTGTTCTTGATCTTCCCAAGTTGCATGACTAATTTGATGCTTCTATTAATTATGGAGTTGCCAACCCCATCAAGCAAAATATTTGTTCTTTTGGGGCCGGCACCTCGAACAAGCATAAAAATAGAGGGAAGCAGATATATTGTCGTGTATGCACACACCCTTCTTTCATTAGTTTAGATGAACCACTGATGATCACTTCGGACCAGTGCACGCGATTAAAATTAATTTTACCTAAATAGATGGTGTAGAATAAACTACAACAACTAGATTTGCAACCACGGGATGCTGACGATATTTTCAAAGAACATTGCAACAGCAGCTAGGCTTCACAGCAACATATGGTAAGCCAATGTGTTTTAGTACATGTGAAATGTAATGTGAGTGGGCTGCTTTCTTGGCTTGTGCCCTCAACGTGTAATCCAACCAAATTACAAATAGTTTAGTTGTCTGCTTTGCTGTATTGCTTGATTCAAATGCTTGTTTGTTGTTACGCTATACCTGAGTTGGCCAATATGTCAGCAGTGCCTGCTGTACTATCGTAAAGAAATGCATGCCTATTTCATTTGATTCCTTAACTTTTCCTCTCAACTTCATCACAAGACTATCTTCGTAGTTTATATGAGGCCACACTGTTAAGTGCTTTGTCAGATTATTTCAACTGCTTAGATGCCTTGGCAACTTGAATATAGCGGTTGTACACTCCCTTTCAACTAGGGATGTCAATCTGGGTCCCGCTTAATCCCGATTAAAGTCCACTAGTGGTATGATAGTTCGTAAGAGTTTTTGTTTTTGAGGAAAATGAACTAGGAGGTAGCAAAACTAACTAGATGGGATGGCGGATGTCGCTTATTTGCCACTTACATCCCTAGTTTCATCTTACCATTTTAATTTCTTTTCGCTGATCTGCTTGAACCATTCAAATATAGTTTGCCATGCTCGCAATAATTCGTCCGTCATTTACCATGTAAGCTTACTGCATGGATCATATGATAACTATCTCTTACTTATGTCCAGTGAAACCTTTCGTGATGCTGTTCACACTAGGACACAATGTACAACCCAGAATCTATTTGTGGAAGCAAAGGCGCCATCCATGTTACCAGATGGTAGAAGTTCAGAGGCAACACCGCCGGAGAGCAGTCTGAGCACAGATATTATAGTGCTTGAGGCTCTACTAGAGGCAGAAAGAGATGGTGTGGCTGCCATGAATGAGGTAATCTTTATCTTGAGGCTGGAAATTACGGAATTAGCGGCACACATTATGCAAGAAACCCAAGAATTGGAGGAAGTAAGAATGTTGCATTTGAAGACGGAGGAGGTCCTGCTGTTTCTGCTATCTGAAGCCCAAGGTAATCCCGGTTCTTCTTTAGATACCAGTTGAAATTGTCATTGTATTATTGTACTTGCATGTTGTGTCATGTCTCTGAATGGATTATGCTGCAAGACCCCCTATGTTGTCCGGAATTCCATGTTGTCCATGTGTTGTAATGATCCAAATTTTTTAGGCAAGGTAATCCTCAGTACTTGTATGATTGACATAAGGTGAACTGTTTTTCGTGTGAGCATATTGTATTGGATGAAATAACTGTTTGAATCAAAGTGTATCCAACCTACTGAATTCGAAGATCACGGCATTTCTAAATCATAATCATATATAAAGGTGGAATAAATCTTTGTTCTGGTGTTGAAGAAATAAATAACAAAACGTATAATTATCTGTGGATATTCGTAATCGAATACAATTTGGATTTGAATTTAGTTTGCCAGGTCCCAGGGCAAACGTGAATGTTAATTCTCCCAAGTTTTGAACGAATCGGCTAAACACCCACTATAATTTGTGGGCTGCCCGAAGTAAGTGTTTGCAAGATGGAAATTACTGTCTACCCCTGACACTGAGTACATCCTTATCGACCGGATTTACACTGCTGTCGATAGGGGTAGACTAGTAACTTCAATCAGATGTGACACGACGGCCTCTGAGCCCATTCAGACACGGTGGGCGCCAAACGTGGGCGGCAAAACACATTTGATTCAAGCTCGTCCGAAAGACATGTGTCTCTTCCTCCATTTCCCCATTCATACATGGTGGGCGGCAAAACAAACTCTCCTCGTCCGAAATCAATATAGGCTAATATTTTAAATAGGGGCAGATGTGTAACTTCCATCAGACGTGACACAACCGCCCTACCTGTCAGCCCCGTTCATACACCGTGGGCGCCAACCGTGGGCGGCAAAACACCCTCTCCTCGCCTGAAATAGTTACCGACAAATATTTGTGAGATGCGAGATTACCGTCCTATCCCCAACCGACGCGATGTCCGAAATTTTAAATGGGGGATAAGTTCGTAACTTTCCCCCATTTCAGAGAAGCGCGCCCCAAAGTTTGAGATCTCCCTTCCCTCCATTTCCCCATTCATACACCATCGGCGGCATGACAACCTCCGCACTGCAGCCAGCCTCCTCCGTCCGCCACCCCATCCTCCACCTTGCCGGAGCCGCTACCCCTACCCCGTCGTCCACTGCAAGAGATGGACGTCTCTCATCCACGGCGCTGGACCAGGATCCTTTCATCGCCTCCTCTCGCTTCATCGTCGCTGTCGTCCACCTTGCCGTTGCCTCTCCTACGATCGCCTCGTCCACGGCAACAGGATATATCCCCGACCCGCCGCTCGCCGCCTAAAGTCTTCTTCCCGCCGCCGATAGCCATCGCACCCAGCACCCTCAACGACAAGATAGGCCTACACGGCGCCGCAAGAAAGGTGGTACTCTTCCATATGTGCTTAAGTTATTGATCTCACCCGAAAATAGATCGTAATTTGTTTATCGTACTTTTCTTGTCCGTACTCAATCGTAGTGGCTAGTTGAAAGCAAACATTGGTTGCGGTAGCTTTGTCCGGTTTGCACCTTCAGATCCGCCATGGCACGGGCACTATACTCGTAAAGCTTATGGTTTCCCTTTATATTCACTACCATCATCATAGGTGTTTCGTGGTCGTGCTAGCACTGCTCGTCAAGACCTCAACCCAAAGCTTACGTGTTGAATACGAATCTGATATGATGCTCATATCACTAAAACAGAGAACGCTTAATTGGTCACCTAATGTTCCTATATTCGCTTCAAAAGCATGTGCGCCACCCATGGTCCAGCTAGTTTCACTTTCCTGATTTTTCTCTTGATGCTTAGGGTTTTCCCTTTATCTACTCTACTATGATCTCGTGAGGTGCTTTCGTCGATCGGCATTACTCCACCCTTCAAGCTAAACAACACAACACTCAGAATTCAAAAGCTTAGTTGTTCAAATATGATTGTGATATGATACTGATATTAGTTAACCGACACATTTAATTGGTTAGCTAAAGGTCCCACTTGAGTTTCCAAATGCATGTCGCGACATATAGAGAGACATCATAATTGCATTTCTTTGTCACTTGTTGACTGTACTTTCTTGTCCATACCAAATATTAGTTGTTATTTCAAAGCAAACATCGGTTGCTAACTACCCTTTGCGTGATTTGCAGCTTCAGATCTGCCATCCCACTGCCACGGTCAACACTGTACTCATCATGCTTATGTTTTCCCCATTTTATGATGACCACAATAAGCCTACGTGGTTTGTGTCGTAATAGCACTTCTCCACCCATCGAGCTAAACAAGCTTAGTTGAACAAATTCATATATGATATTATTGTTGATATTAGTAAAACTGAGAGATGTTTAATTGGTGAGCTAAATGTTCCTACTTTAGTTTCGAAATGCATGTGAGCCACATATGGAGAGACCGGAAAGAATAGTATTTCTCTGGCGCCTGGTTCATCATGGTGGCCAACCGACATTGTATTGAAAGACTTGTAATATCTTCAATCTTCTTGCTCTTCCGCTCTTCTTTAAGATGATACTCTTCTCTTGCGGTCGATGGTCAGTCGAGTTGTTCTCCTTAGTATATTTTGAATGTCAGTCAGTCGACTTGTTCTTCTTTACTATATGTTGAAGTTATCATCTGCAAGTGTCATCACTACGAGCTCTCATATTTTGAGTAGTAGGCCACATTATATTAATGCACACAACAAATTACAGCATGCATGGCATCTTTTAAAAGAATTACAGAGATAGCACAAAGGGGTTTACAGGAGGCAAGATTGGATTAGAATCACTACGCATTACAAAGAAAATCTCACTTGTTTTTATGTTTTCATGCATGTCAGATATTGAACATTATCAAAATGAATATGAGAATGGGCGCACGAGAGGAATATTGCAGAACGATCCACTGGCTAACAAACTTGGCATGGTGGAGGATGGCCTATCTTATTCACCCATCAAGGTGCTTGCTCTAGCTTTGCAAAGTTGTATTGGTCGCACATATTTTGCATCTGACCTCTTGCATTACTTCTACTTTGTTACACCATCTGCTTAGTTTAAGCATCATATATGATTATATGTCATACCTATCCATTTTATGTACCTATTCCATGTGTCGTCACACTATCTTTTTCTAGTCAAATGTTGTTCTTTCGTAGTAGATGTCCAAAAGGAAGAGGGTGAGTGCAGATCCTCAAGGAGTACAAACTATGTATTTGGAATAGGTAGTGATACCTGTTAAATCAAATAGATCAGCAGCCATAGAAAACACAGGTCATTGCAGTTATTTTTCCGCGGTTTGCTAGTGGCTGCAATAACCTATTTTTTAAAACTAGGCTACAATAACCATGGGCTAATATTTACTGTAGTGACACTGGGCCTCCTACGGGTCAGAGAAGCGATGGGCCTTCTACGGGCCGTCAGAAACAATGGGCCTTCTAAGGGCCGTAGAAACAATGGGCTTTCTACGGGCCATATCATCAATGGGCCTTATACGGGTAGTATGATAACATGGGCCAATAACAGTCGCATTATGGCCGTAAACGGGCTAGAGTTGGAATCGTCTGTTCATGGGCCGACCATAACGGGCCATCAATAGGCCGTATTTCATGACGCTATGAAAACAGCCCAATGTATTAACGGACCACAAACGGGCCGACTGTAACCACGGGCTGAATTTGGCCCACAAGCAGAAAATGACAGTAACGGGCCGTAAGTAAACGAATGTTGGAAATGAGCCCAAGAATAAATGGGCTCCGAGAAGGCCGAAAGATAACATGGGCTGGAAACGGCCAACGGAATAACGGGCCGTTAATGGGTATAAAGTGATACACTGTTCATTATGGGCCAGTTTCACCACGGGCCGTTAATGGGTGTAAAGTGATACACTGTTCATTACGGGCCAGTTTCACCACGAGCCGTTAATAGACCAAGAGTTACATAGGGCCTCATATGGGCCGAAAGACGTCATGGGCCATACATGGGCCTGAAGTGAAAACGGGCTGGAATCATATTGGGTGGCCCAGATGATGCTACTGGGCCTAATTCAGATAGGGCGTAACGGGCCTTGGGTTAGCGGGCTGTAAATGGGCTATATGCGAACAGGCCGTTAACAGGCTTTCCATGGGCCGGCCCGCCACATTTTGACCAAGTCAAACGGGCGGCCTTTTCACCGA
The DNA here is from genome assembly GCA_021605205.1 of Aegilops longissima. Taxonomy (NCBI): domain Eukaryota; kingdom Viridiplantae; phylum Streptophyta; class Magnoliopsida; order Poales; family Poaceae; genus Aegilops; species Aegilops longissima. The sequence goes on from JAHIAM010004772.1 coordinate 50,984, forward strand.
ATGGGCCTCTGTTGGGCGTACACGGTCGCCGTATCATAGGCGCCTTGGTCCAATGGGCGGATGACATATGTCCCAACGGTGAGCCGACACGTGTTTGCTCCAGCCAATGATGATTTTACACGTGGAAAATCCCCATTGGCCGGGCTGTTAACGGTTACCGGATCCAAAACCCGACCCGATAGCTTAACGGCGTTCCGCTACGGTGGATGCCACGTGTCGGTCACCCTTGACGTAAAGCACGCGGACGCGCGATTTATCGTCATGGAAGTGGACACTTCGTGATGATAATTTTGGTAATGTCATGGAACACTTCTACGACAGCACAGGTATGACTATCTTGATTCTGTCATAAATTTGTCATGGATGTACATGCATGATAAAAAACGCGACCTACTGTGACAAACGCGTATCATCATGGAAGTGTATTTTTTTTGTAGTGCCTCCTTGGGGGCGGCCTCACTAGGCTGGCTCGCGAGGGGCGGAGAGATCAAGGCAAGGGTGTCGGTGGGAACGACACCTATGGGATCACAAGAATCCCTACTACGGTCGCGGGGCACGGGCTCGTGAGAAGAGCGGATCAAACAGATAGCACACGGTTTCCTTATCCAGGTTCGGGCCGCGAGGATGCGTAAAACCCTACTAGCAATGGGGCGTGAGGAGCTCCAAAAATCTGAATCCTCCTCCTGGTCGCCTTGGGCCTCCTTTTATAGGAAAAGGGGTTGCCAAAGTGGCACACAGAAGGTGGAAAGGGTACAGTGATGCGAGTTTATCCCTCGCATTACATGACAAGGCGCCTTTAATGCGTCTTGCTTAGGTGTCCTTGCTTTATTAGGGACGGGGAAGAGCCCTGTCTCGTCCGTCGCCGCTCCCTTTCGTGTCGACACACGCCCTGGCTAGCGATGCCCGTGGTGCCATGTAGGCAGGCAGGTAGCTGAGGTGGCGCAGTGGTGGGTCTCCATGAAGATCCGCTTGCCGCCACGCAGGTGCCTGCTCAACTGGTTGGGTCAGCAGCTGCATGCGAACGGTGGTGGAGGTTTGATTGGCGTGGGCTCGATGGTGGCCCCACGGGTGTTCTTGGCAAGGGCTCGCGTAGCCCCGGCAAGGGTCTTCTTGGGGCCCCGCAAGGGTCTTGCCGTGGCGCTGCTGTCATCCCCGACAAGGCTCTTGCCAGGGGCCTTGTGGTCCTCCTTGGCTGGGATCCCGCCAAGGGTCGTCATCTTCTATAGTGTGTATCTGATCTTGAATGTCTTCACAAAGATATGCATGCCACCACGGGATGTCTCCTCAATCCTTGCCCCATGGGGGCAGTGGACTCAAGGGTGATTCGCTCCGTAGGTGTGGGCGAGCTGCCACGGCAAGGGTCTTGCTGGTTTGTTAAAACCGCCCCGGCAAGGATCTTGCTGGGGAGTCCGCTTGTCCACTTTGCTCTTTGTGGTCTTGGTCTTGGCGCTTCTCGCTCCTTTCGAGCTTGGCTTACCTTGGCTCACCTCCCTTGCCTTGCTCAAGGCGGTGGTGCCCATGCTCAGATCGCCTGTGCAGTTATAGGGGTACAAAAGTGTACCCCTCTTTTTGTACACCGACAGAGCCCCGGCCTGGGCCACAAGTAAGCGCAATCGCGTCATTGGGCTAGGCCCAAAACGGTGCTTGTGGCAGGCGGGTGGTTTTACGCTGTAGTATCTTCGCAAGATCGCGCTTCCCATGCCTCCCGCGTGGCTCGGCGTGGGAGGCGGCGTGACGGGCGTCATGCGTGGGGCTGAGCTCTGCGCGCATGCGTCACATCGTAGTAAAGGGGGCGGTTCGCGCCTTCCCCATAAACGGAGGGAGGCGTGGAGGCGCGGCCCATTTACTGAACGGGGCCGAGGCGTGGTCTTCAAGGCGTCCATTCCCCATGATCACGGGGTGGGGAGAGGTCGCCATCCGTCGCCTTGGTCCCGCACGCCTGCCACGTGGTTCTTGCGCGCTTGGGGTGGCGAACGGTGGAGGCGGAAACCGGCCTTCGCGGGCTGGGGCAGCGGGTTGGTCCCAGCCTCGCGCCTTCCGTGTCTTGATAGGCTGAGCGGGCGGCCGAGCCCCACCCCTGCCTTTATAAAGAGCGGAGGGGGGATGACGCCCCGCATTCTTCCATCTCCTCCTTTCTTCAACTCGCTTCCCCTCCATCCGCCATGGGTGAGGGAATCCTGGCCCTTCAACGGTGGCGGCGAGGGTTGCCGCCGACAACGCGCCCTTCCTTCTTCTGCACTGCGGTGGCAGAGCCAGCCGCGAGGGAAGGGGAGGGGCGAGGCCGTGGGGCAGGCCGAGGCGCCGGGAAGAGGAGGACGGGCGGCACGCCGTCTCGCCTCCGCCAAGAGTTCCTCCCCATGGAGGGCCATGTTGGGGATGACCTTGCGAGTTCTTTCGTCAGCTGCGCCGCCGCCTCGCCGTCGCGCCGCCTCCCGACTCCATTCGCGGGAGATGGAGCTGGATCCACGGAGTCATTGCGGCTGCACATGAGGGGCTTGGGATCAGCGGTACGCGAGTTCGCATCGACTTCCCAGCCCCTCATGTGATGTATCTTCGTCGGGGATGGAAGACGTTCGCTCATATCCACCGCTTGACGGAGGGGCTCACTCTCCATTTCTAGCTGATGGAGGGCGGCCTCCTCTTCGTCAAGGTCTTCGCGCTCTTTGGGACCCGGGCAAGGTGCTGCGTGGAGAGCTCTTCTGATAGCGAAGACCCCTCCTCGGGCGCGAGTGGCGAGGAAGACAGCGGCAGTGACGATGAGGGTAGCAGGCGGCAGGATGACGGGTCCGACTAGGTGTCGGGCGCCGCTCTGTGCGGCACCGGCGACCCCATCATCCATGTCGCCTGCTCCTTGAACTTCTCGGGGTCGTCTCCTTGGGCGGCTGGCGTTGGGAGGCTGCGGAAGAGGAAGAGGGCGGGCGGCAAGGCCGTCAAATCAGAGTACGCGGGCACCGATGCCTTCGACGCGTGCTGACGTCCTGCCGCCTCGTCTTCGAGCTCTGCTTCCGGCGCCGCCATCACCATCCAGCCTCTGGACGGCCTCCGAGATGTTCTCTTGGTGTCTCCTGCCACCCATAGCTCGCCTAGGCACCCCTTCTGCCCTTTTCGCCTCCTTGACCTGCCTACTGAGGAGAGGGACAAGAAAGGGGTTACGGGCACCTTATCTCTTTTTAGCTTGTAAGCCTTTGGGCCTTGGCTGAATTTAAAACTTGTAATCCCATCATTCATGTTTTTCATTCCCCATGGGCTGTACACGAGTGGAATGTTTTTAGTGAAAAGGGATGCTTGCCGGTCATTTGTTTATGGTAGAACCCACGACAAGGAGTAAATCCTTGTTATCCCTAAGATAAACATTTCCTTGCCCAGCAATGTGCCATGCCGCCTTCCCACTTCGCCCGACCTTTCTCACGCTTTTGGCGGAGGCAGGGATGAGGTGGGTTCAGGCTCCTCGTTTCATCCTTTTGCTGCCGCGACTACGACCAAACCTGGCCCCAGGAACGAGCCCTAGGGCCTAGAGTTTTAGGGGAGCACGGTAGCTTTGGGAAAAACGAGGTTTCACATACCTCAGTCCATAAGGGAATGCATGATAAGGGATGAAGAACTTATCTGAAGTTGTAGCCCCCGGCAACTCTGGTTTGCCGTGGGTGAATCTTTGCACTTGCAGCCCCCGGCAATACTGGCTTGTCGGGGTCTAGATGCCGGTCTGTCCCTCTTCTCTTTTTCGTCCTCAAGTGATCCGGCAAGGATATCTGTGAGTCCTGCGAACCAAAGAAGACAAAAGAACGGCAAAGAGACGCACACTCGACCTCTAAGCTAGGGGTTAGTCGCCGCTAAGCACTATCAACCCTAACCAAGGACGAGACTCGACCTAGCATGCATGCTATAACTTAGGGCGCCAGCGCTTCATTTATTTATGCTCAGGGTCTGCGCCTGGCTTTGTACAAAGGGTTACATGCATCATCGGCAATGCTTGTACAAAAGGTGGCTTGCCGGGGGCCCGGCAAGCCGCGCCTCACGGGTAAAACTTGCGAAGATGCTCAATGTTCCAGGAGTTACTCACCGGAACGGCATCTTCGGTCTCCAGGCGGACTGCGCCGGGCCTGGTGACTCGTATTACCCGATAAGGGCCTTCCCACTTTGGCGTCAACTTGTTGGAATTCTTGGCCGATTGAACGCGCCGAAGGACAAGGTCGCCTTCCTCAAGGCTTCGGGCATGAACCTTGCGGCTATGGTAGCGGCGCAAGGCTTGCTGGTAGCGTGTTGCTCTCACAGCCGCTCAAGACGATCTTCCTCAAGGGCATTGCGCCATCTTGGCACGCTTGTTTTGCTCAAGCTCGTCATAAGCGAGCACTCGAGGTGACCCAGATATGAGTTCGGGGAGAACTGCTTCGCCCAGATACTAGGGCAAAGGTGTCCGCCGGTGGCTCGACGGCATCGCCCCGATCGACCAAAGAATCGCCGCAACTCATCAATCCAGCGCCTTCCACTCTTGTGCAGCCTGTCAAAGGTCTTGGTCCTTAAGCCTCGCAAGATTTCAGCATTTGCCCTCTCAGCTTGACCATTGCTTCGCATGGGTGAGCAACGGAAGCGTAAACAGACTTTGTTGCCGAGGTCTTGGGTATATTGCATGAAGGTGCGGCTTAGAACTGTGTGCCATTGTCGGTGATAACCTGTTGGGTACGCCAAAACGACACACTAGTCCCTTGAAGAACTTGACGGCCGACGAGCTGTGACCTTCCTCATCGCCTCCACCTCCGCCACTTTGTGAACTTGTCGATTGCAATGTATAAGTACTCAAAGCCCCGACAGCTGGGGAAAGGGCCCAAGATGTCGAGCCCCTGACCGAGAAGGGCCAGGAGAGAGGAATGGTTTGAAGGGCTTGAGCTGGCTGATGAAGCTTCTTTGAATGGAACCGACACGCTTCACACCGGTGACTAGTGTCGTCGTGATCTGGAGGGTGGTGGGCCGAAGACGCTTGCCGAAATGCCTTGCCGGCAAGGGCCCTTGACCCAATGTGGGATCCACATATGCCTCCGTATCTCCGCCAACAGCTCCAATCCTTCCTCTCGAGGGATACACTTCAATTTCACATCGTCGACCTCTTTACATGTGACGCCATCGACGAACTGGTACATGGTAGAGAGACGGGCTACTTTTTCCGCTTCTTCCTGCTCCTCAGGAAGCTCCCCTGTTTGGAGGAATCGGACGGCATGCTGTGCCCATGCTGGAGCCTGGGGCTCAATGGCGAGGACTAAAGGCATTTCCTCCACTATAGGAGCGGCTGTCTCGACGGCAAGAGCTTGACGCCCGCCAGAGCTGGGCCGTCTCGTGGCGGGCTCAGATCCCCGCAACATCCTTGCCGGGCGGCTCCGGGAGCTCAAGGGAAAGTACTTGCCGGGCCCTGATTTCCTCCTCTTATTCTTCTCTCGCTGATGGATCAACGGATGGCTGAGTTAGCTGAAGCACAAAGGTACCTGGTTCCACGGGTAGCTTGAGGGCAGCGCGCTTTTGACAGTAATCGGCGATATCGTTCTCCGCCGGGAACGGTTCAGCTCAGATACCGTCAAACGCTTCTTCCAGCTTTCTCACTTCATCAACGAGGCCTACATCAACGGGCTCTGGTAATCCTTGTTGACTTGCTTGACGACAAGCTGCGAGTCTCCCCTGATGATGAGTTTCTTGATTCCGAGGTCCGCTGCGATCCTAAGACCGGCAAGCAGCCCTTCATACTCTGCCGTATTGTTTGTTGACACCTCCCTGGGGAAGTGCATCTGGATCACATACTTGAGGTGCTCTCCGGTGGGCGCGACAAGAAGTACGCCAGCCCCGGCGCCTTGTAAGGAGAAAGCTCCATCAAAGTACATGATCCAATCACAACTTGCCTCCTTGCCGGGGAGAGCAGTATCTTGGGCTTCTTCGTCAGGCGTTGCGGTCCATTCTGCAATGAACTCCGCTAGGACTTGGCTCTGAATCGTCAAAGTACTTTCAAACTTGAGGCCAAAGCTGGACAGCTGCAGTGCCCATTCAACAATTCTTCCCATTGCATCCGGATTGTGCAATATCCGTTGCAGAGGGAGGCGAGTGACGATAGTGATCTCGTATGCCTGGAAGTAGTGACGCAGCTTCCTCGAGGCCATAAGAAGGCCGAAGAGCAGTTTCTGCACGCCGGAGTACCTTTATCTAGCCCCTTGCAGGAGGGAACTAACAAAGTAGACCGGGTGCTGCATCATTTTCTTCTTCGGCGGCACTTCAACTGGCTGTGTCGTCTCTGCATTGGTGGTGTCGGGCTCTACCGCTGCCATTACCTCGTCGTCAACCTCTCTCTGCGCCACTAGTGTGGCACTAACCACCTGGTCCGTTGCCGCCAGGTATAGCAGCAAGGGCTCCTGTGGCCTAGGTGCAACTAGTATTGGCGCGGAGGAGAGGTACTTCTTCAAACCCTGCAATTCTTCTTCGGCTTCTGGCGTCCACTCCATCGGGCCCGCCTTTTTCAGGATCTTGAAAAAGGGAAGGGCGCGCTCGGCAGACTTGGAAATGAACCTGTCCATGGCAGCGACGCAACCAGCAAGCCGACGCACATCCTTGATTCGCTTGGGTGCTTCAATCTACTCTATAGCTTTGATTTTGTCTGGATTGGCCTCTATCCCACGCTGTGACACCAAGAACCCAAGAAGCTTGCCGGACGGGACGCCAAAGACGCACTTCTCGGGGTTCAGCTTGAGATTGATCTTGCGCAGGTTTGCAAATGTTTCTTGCAAATCTGGTATGAGGGTTGCCCTGTCCTTGGTTTTGACCAAAATGTCATCCATATAAGCTTCCATATTTCTATGGAGCTGGGGTTCAAAACCAATCTGGACCGCCCTTGTAAACGTCAAACCAGCACTCTTCAACCCGAAAGGCATCCCCATGAAACAATACGTACCGCATGGGGTGATGAATGTTGTTTTCTCTTCGTCTTCTCTTGTCATGAAGATCTGGTGATAGCCGGAGTAGGCTTCGAGGAATGACAACAGATCACACCCAGCCGTGGAGTCAACAATATGGTCGATGCGCGGCAACGGGAAGGGGTCCTTAGGGCAAGCCTTATTGATATCTGTGTAATCAATACACAGTCTCCACTTCCCATTTGCCTTGCGATTTACGATCGGATTGGCCAACCACGTTGGATGGAGCACCTCTTACCAAACCCGCTGCTTCCAGCTCGGATCTCTTCGTGATGAACTCTTGTCATTCCAAAGCTTGCTTTCTGACCTTCTGCTTGACGGGCCGCGCATGAGGGCAGACAGCAAGGTGGTGCTCAATCACCTCCACAGGAACACCGGGATGTCGGAAGCTTGCCATGCAAACACATCGACATTCGCCGCCGCAGGAAGGTGACGAGCGTTTTCCTATTTGTCGCCAAGGGTGGATCTTATGGTAAAAGCTCCTCCGTGCCGCCCTCATTGATGTAAACCTTCTTGGTTCCCGGCGGTATGGCCTCGGCTTTTGTTTCGCCGGTGGAGTTCTTCGCACGTCCTCGACGGCAGCGCTACACTCCGAAGAGGTGCGCTTGCCGGAGTGAGTGTCCGAGGTCTCACCGGTCTTCTTCTTCTTCTTCCTCCGGGGTCCCAGCGGCAGGAGCAAGTGCCCTAGTGGCGGCAGCTGCCGAATCGCTGTTGGTATAGTTGGTCAGCGCAAATCAGCGATCTTTCTTATCGGAGGGATGGTGATGATCGTCACAGGTCCCGCATCTTCGTGGTGTTGTAGGCGTAGTGACGCCGCCATGAACTTGGCCTGTCATGGCCAAGGATCCCGCTAGGGAAAAGGGATCTTGGCAACATCAAACACGATCCTCTCGTCCCCGTAGTTCAGGTCGCTTCCAAAAGTCACGGCAGCGTGACCTTTCCCTTGGGTTGGCTTCTTCCCGGTTGACCCCTCGAACGTGCCCCTCTCTTCGAGGTCTCCATCAGAATTGCAGTTTCTCGATCACGGCAAAGTAGATCAAGTTCAGACCGGCCCCGCCATCGACTAGCATCTTCGTCACCTTGAGGTTGCGTATTGTTGGTGAAACCAACAATGGCAAGCACCCGACCGCAGTAGTGCGATCAGGGTGATCCTTAGTGTCAAAAATGATAGGTGTGTTGGACCACTTCAGCGGCCTTTGGGCATCAAACGACGGCTCTGCCGCTGTAATCTCTCGCGCCCACTGTTTAAGCCGGCGGTGAGAAGTATGCAGCGAGGCGCCGCCGTCGACGCACATGGCCTCTGTAGCTTTCTGAAACTCTTGGTCGCCGGATTCGTCGTCCTCTTCGTGATCGTCGCTTCGGGCTTTTTTGTCACGGCTCGGCGGCCTCTCTCTGTTGTTTTTCTTGCCGCGACGGCCCGCTGGCCGCCACGCTTGCCGGACCCCTCAGCACCATCGGCCCTTCTCCTTGTCCCGCTTTTCATACTCAGCCCTCGCTTCTCAGCGAGGAGCTCAACCTGCCGGCAGTCTTGGAGAGCATGGCCTTTGGTGCGATGGATCTTGAAGTATCGCTTGTTGGAGTTTCCTGGCTTCTCGGCAGCCGCCAAGGCCCGGCAGGCGACACATCCGCAACTTCCTTGCCGGGTCATCTCGCCTTGGTTTTCTTGGTGGAGCCGCATCATCGATCCTCGACGGCAAACACGGCTTTACCTTTGCGCTTCTTTTGCGGCGCCGCCTTTCTTCGCCGGGCGGCAATATCCTCATCTAAGGAGTCGGTTTCACGCCGCATCTTCGCCGGGTACTTCCTTCCTCTTCAGCTCGGGCACATCTTCAGAAGAACATAGAGTTCGCTACATCTTTCACCTTGTTCATTGCCAGCTCTTGGCAAGATCTTGCGGTTACACACGCTCGATGGAACGCAGCCGATGATGGCGGCAGGGTGAACATCAGGGATATTGTATTGTATCCGCTGAACCTCTCAGATATACTTATGGAGACTCTCGCCCCTTACGGGAATGAGGTGCAGGTCGCTTGCTTGGCCATGGGCTTGGTGGCCTCAAAGAAAGGCACCCACGAACTCATGGCACAAATCCGACCAGGAGGAAATATAGTCTACCGGCAAGTGCATCAACCATGACATGGCCTTGGGTTTAAGAGCCAACGGAAAGTAATTCGCAAGCACCTTATCATCGCGGGCTCCGGCAGCTTGCATCACGATGGTGTAGATGCTGAGGAACTCGGACGGGTGGGTCTTGCCGCTGTACTTTTCGCCCACGTCGGGTTTGAAGGTGCGGTGAGTGGGCCACTGGAACTGCCGCAACTCATGGGTAAAAGCCGGACAGCCTACCTCGTAAGGTAGGCCTCCAGGGCTCTCCGGTGCCGGGTAGCTCACAGCTGGCCCTGCTCGCCTGTCTGATTGGTGGCGCGCTCCGCACCGGCGCTCGATAGTGGTTCGAGCGTCTTCATGTTCTCGTTCCCGGAGAACTTGGCGCTGGTCACAGTGGGCCCGCGGGTCGGACGATGCTATGGAGATTTCGTCGCCCGTGACGTCGCGACGGGCTGGCATCCGCGGTACCGGGCGAGGAGGAGGCGAGTGCACCATGGTCGCGGCGCCGCCGGCTTTCCTGCCACTGGTGCGTGGGACTCGCCGAGCGCCGACCCGGGGGCTCCACCGACTCGGTTCGTCTTTGTTGGCCACCGCAACAAGGCTTCGGATAATGGCTCTCCATTCGTCGAGTTTCCCCATAGTGGGAGGAAAATCGAGGAGCAACTGCGCGCGCGCCAGGGCTTCTGCTGGCGTTGGTGGCAGCGAAACCTGCATGGATCACGACGTGCTTCGACTTCTGACCATGTCAGAAGGAGCTCTATCACGACCCCACAGTCGCATGCCATCTTCACCAGCGCCTCGGCGAGCGGGCAGGTCTTCTAAATCCCGGGAGTGGCGCTCGGGGCTCTTTCCGCGGTGACGCCCGGGGTCCTTGGCGTGATTATGCCGTTCGTTGCGCGCCGCTTGAGAGGAGCGCGCCGTCGGCGCCGGCGTGGGAGTCTTGGGAGCCCTCGCCGCTTTCGGGCGGGTGGCAGCGATTTGAAATCCGCGCCACCCGCGGAGGGCCTGGCTCCGTCTTTTGATTTGGCGGCGCGCCCGTTACAGCAAGACGAACATCACCGCCCCCAAACTTCGCTCTTTGGGACGGTGTTGGTGTTCGCGAATGGTGCCCCGGTCCTTTCGCGACCGTCCGCTGCTCGCCCGCATCGGGACGGATGTCCGGCTTCCGACGGGCCAACCGCCACCGCTATCTTCTTCTTGGACGCCATGACGATGAAGAAGCATCGAACTAACTCGCTAGAGCCGATTCTCACAATCGCGCTTCTTGCCCCTACCGGCGCGCTAAAGATGTCGGTGGAACGACACCTATGGGATCACAAGAATCCTTTACTATGGTCGCGGGCGCGTGTCGGAGAAGAGCGGATCAAACAGATAGCACACGGTTTCCTTATCCAGGTTCGGGCCGCGAGGATGCATAAAACCCTACTCCTGCTTTGGTGGTTTGTTTATCTGTGTTCTTGAACTAGCAATGGGGCGTGAGGAGCTCCAAAAAGCCGAATCCTCCTCCTGGTCGCCTTTGGGCCTCCTTTTATAGGAAAAGGGTTGCCACAGTGGCACACAGGAGGTGGAAAGGGTATAGTGATGCGAAGTTTATCCTCAGATTACATGACAAGGCGCCTTTAATGCGCCTTGCTTAGGTGTCCTTGCTTTATCGGGACGGAGAGAGCCCTGTCTTGTCCGTCGCCTCTCCTTTCAGGTCGACACGCCGCCTACGCCAGCGATGCCCGTGGTGCCATGTAGGCAGCAGGCAGCTGAGGTGGCGCAGATGGTGGGTCTCCACGAAGATCCGCTTGCCGCCACGCAGTGCCTGCCCAACTGGTTGGGTCGGCAGCTGCATGCGAACGGTGGTGGAGGTTTGATTGGCGTGGGCTCGATGGTGGCCCCACGGGTGTTCTTGGCAAGGGCCTCGCTGCTGTTGCCCGGCAAGGGTCTTGCAGGGGCCCCGCAAGGGTCTTGCCGTGGCGCTGCTGTCATCCCCGGCAAGGCTCTTGCGGGGCCTTAGGTCCTCCTTGGCTGGGATCCCGCCAAGGGTCGCCATCTTCTATAGTGTGTATCTGATCTTGAATGTCTTCACAAAGATCTGCATGCCACCACGGGATGTCTCTCGAATCCTTGCCCCATGGGGGCAGTGGACTCAAGGGTGATTCGCCCGTAGGGTGGGCGAGCTGCCACGGCAAGGGTCTTGCGGGTTTGCTAAACCGCCTCCGGCAAGGATCTTGCCGGGAGTCCGCTTGCCCCTTTGCTCTTTGTGGTCTTGGTCTTGGCGTCGCTTCTGCTCCTTTCGAGCTTCGCCTTACCTTGGCTCACCTCCCTTGACTTGCTCAAGGCGGTGGTGCCCGGCTCGATCTGCCCGTGCATTAATTATAGGGGTACAAAAGTGTACCCCTCTTTTGTACATCGACAAAGGGCACCTCGCGAGGTTCCTATAACGCAAGCCATGACGACCGGAGCAAAGGGCGCCAACGCGTGCATAGTGTCCTCATTTCCTCTTTGGTGCTAAAGAGGCAAGCGCATGCGAGGAGTCCTGAGGCATCAGGTAAAGGTTTCCATATCAGTGCAATGAGACCAAGACCAGTAGAACGGCAAGATGGAGGTCACCGTGGAGCCCAAGACCGCGTCACCACCAGAGCCTTTGGCAGGCGAAGACCAACTTTAGTCAGGATAACTTGTACTAGTTGTCTCCCTTCAAATTTGGCTGCTAGGCATCCCTTCCGCTTGCATTTGGGAAGAGGACTAGGGCCTCTATAAACAGGGCTAGCCACAAGAGTAGGAGGCAACTGATCTCGAGCCATTCAGATCATCTTCATCCACACAAGCTCACCAAGCGCAAGAGCACCTCTTCTCAGGAGGCTGTTCTTCCCTTCGAACTGTTCATCCTCAGCCCGAGAGGCAATCCACCACACCACACTGGAGTAGGGTATTACACCACATCGGTGGCCCGAACCAGTATAAACTTTGTGTCTCTTGTTCTGTGAGTTCGACGCGCTGAGCTTTGAGATCGCGGTGAGGGCGTGAGCTAGGGGGAGGAGAGATCTTCGTGCGCACCCCAGTGTTTGAACCTCAAGGGTTTTGCTGGAACCCGAAATCCGACAGACGATTCATATCACAATTGGGAGAAAAGGCCATATCGTTGTACAAAATCCCGAAACAGACCAAGAACTTCAAATAGACTAGCGAGGAAGGAGATGCCCTAGAGGAAATCAAGAGGCTTCTTGCTACAAATCCTATACTCATGGCACCTGAAGTAGGCGAACCAATGTTACTATACATTTTCGCCACCAACCAAGTCGTCAGCCCTGCACTCGTAGTCAAACACAACGCTGAAGGCCACAGGTTCTAGGTGCAAAGGCCCGTATACTATGTTTCTGAGGTATTCACCCCGTGTAAAACAAGGTATCCTCACTATTAGAAAATCTCCTAGGCTCGATCATGACATCTTGGAAGTTGCAGCATTACTTTCAAGAATGCTCTATCACCATCGTGATCTCGAGGTCCCTTTAGGTGACACCATCAACAACATGCACGAATCTGGCTACATCACTAAGTGGGCTATCAAACTACTACCCTTCAAATTGTGTTTCGCCCACGGAGAGCTATTAAATATCAGGTGCTGGAAGATTTCGTGGCCAACTGGGTGGAGGCCAAACTCCCTAGGGAGTATAGTACATATTCCCATTGGACAATGTACTTCAACGCCTCCAAGATGCTTGTCGGGCCGGGGGCTGGAGTAGTCCTCACCTCACCCACCGGTGACAACATATGATACATATTGCAAATAATGTACACCGGTTCAAATCTACACAGATTGCGGATAGCAGCATCTATGGGATTCCAGCGACTGGAGGTCTGAGGTGACCCAAACCTAGCAATATCACAAGTTAATGGGGAATTCAACGCCAAGGATCCAAAAATGACTGCATATCGAAACACTATTTTGGCCATCTCCGCCTATTTCGAGGGCCTGGAGTTCCATCATGTGCCATGAGATAGCAATCAAGCCGCCGTTGTCCTCGCTAGGATGGGCACCAAACACAACCCAGTCCTAGAAAATACATTTCTAGAATACCTCTTCAAGCCATCCGTGACCTGGCTGAATGAGAACATCGAAACGTCCTGTCCGGACTACGGAAAGGTCAACTCTCCGGCATCCAAGGAAGACGATGGAATAATTCTAGGCTCAACGGTTGAATAAACATCCTCGACCATGAAGTAATGGCGGATATTGCACCATGGACCGAGGCCTTCCTCGGATATTTACTCCATAACGAGCTGCCCAACGACCAAACTGAAGCAAGAAGGATAACTCGCTGATCAAAGGCCTATCGGGTCCATGAAGACGAATTGTATAAGAGAAGTGTCACAGGTGTCCTCCAGAGGTGTATAGCCCAAGAGGAAGGTTGCAAGGTCCTCGGCGAAATTCACTCTGGCATGAGCGACCATCACATCACAGCTTGGGCACTGGTTAGTAAGGCTTTCCGAGCTGGATTTTTGTAGCGACCTGACCCAAAATCGGTCAAATCTCTGTGTCTGTACCATCCCAAGATCATGCTGGTACTCACAGTACATCGATAAAGTAATCAAAGTTCAATCACACCTGAATATCATTAATCGATTCTCATATAGAGTCTTTATTACAAGGGAATAAATTCGGCTCAAGGCCAACTCATGAGAAATAAACTAAAATGCTGCGGAAGCGTCGAGGTAAAGCGAGTCCATCCGACTCCAAAGGGCAATCGCCAAGCGCTGAGCGTAGCCTCACTCCCGATCGAATATATCTACGCAACATAATACGCTGTAGCCATGTAGGTCAGCTTTTGGAATAAGCGGCAAGTCATGAAGAATAACAATAATAAAGTTACTAACACTATATGCATTTTGGGTGTGGAGCTCTAAGTTTCATCATTTTTATGAAAAGCAAATTTTATCCTACTACAAGTGGACTTATTTGCAAATTACTACAATTGTTGGTAGTTATTGAGATGGTTCCGCCAACCAAAATCTCGCTCCCAAATTATTATTAAGTCATAAACCCTCAAAATTAATCCATTAGTTTTAGTGTTGAGATATCCGAATACTTCCAAGGTCCAGAGGCTCAAATGTCCGTGAATCGGGACACGGCTAATCGATTAGGTTATAACTCTCGCAGAGGTTTATGACTTTCCCGCAAGAATCATTCCTCCTTTAAAGTCTTCGCACTTCATGGTGTTTGAAGACGGACGAATGAAACAGGTCTTCCAAAGAGTTCTTCCGCCACCGCCGGTACCCATCCAACCCTACCGCTCGTCTACTTCTCGTAGTACCGCCCAGCCAGCGTCACTACTAGGGTCAACCCAGCCAGAGCCCATAATGGCTTGCGGCTGCACAGTAAGCTTCCGGTCATGGGGCATCCATCCTTCTCTTCGTGGCTGGGTGAAGCTTTCCGCAGGATGTCATGGCGCTTCTCCATGCATCCCGCCACCACTGGTGCTCCAGGTGCCCGCCAACCGCCCTCCACCCAAGAGTGATTCTCCAAGTCCATCTTGATCATTTTAGTTCATGGGGTCATCATCATCATTGACTCTCACATCTTGCTTATGAATTTCACTCATACCGAATCCCGTCTACGAGCATAGCAAAATAACTACTACGTCCCGGGGTCATGGTAACAAGGGGATTGGTTCATCCTACCACATGATACTACTCAAGTTTAATGACTTCAAGATTTCACTACTGCATGCATGGTGGGGTGGTGACAACTACTAATGCACAAAAACATAGGTATAGAAATAACATGATCAAGACTTGCCTTGCTGATGATCCTCGAAGCTAAAGAGTCGTAGTAGCAAGCTTCGCACTCCGGAAACTCTACCGAGACAAACAATAACACAATAAGCACAAAGCAAGAGGATCACACAACATAACAAAAGTAACATAACTCAATAAAGCAATCAAAACCAAATCCAAAAAGAAAACTCAAAGAAACCAATTCAAAGTTTTCCCTACTCCAAACAATAGCAAAAATTAATTTTTATATAGCAAAAATTCCTTAATATGGCCTAATCATGGTTTTAGGTTAACTTAACAGAAAAGGATTCACTAAGCAACTAGGAGCAAAAAGAATTAATTAAAAAAGCTATTATAAAACTCATTTTAGGCCTAATCCAATTTCCATTAAGAAAATAATTTAAAACTTTTATTAATTATAAATAAAAGTTCATCTAATGGAGTGACAGGAACTAACCTAGAATAACTAATCACAAGTTAAAAATAAATTAATTTACTAATTAATTAATTAGGAAAACAGAACTAGTCAATTAATTAGGATTAATAGGATTCTGTCTAAAATTAATTATTTATTAATCCTAAAATACCCAAATTAATTTCTAGGGTTTGGCAATGTCAAAATAGAGTGGTGACAAAAGAATCATGCAAAATAATTTTTCTAACTAAAGTTATAGCAGATTTGCTATTCTGACTAAAACAATATTAAAGCATTTTTAATTATTTTAACATAGCTAAATATATATTTTTCAGAAACTACATAAAATTTTCAATCCAACAAAAAAAGAATCACTCAAAAATATTAAACAGAATAAAAGATATACATTTTTCAAAACTGAAACTATTCGGCTAAAACAGAAAATCAAATTAAAAAGAAAAAGGCCTAATGGGCCTATACTGTGCACTAGGTGTAGTTTAGTCTAAACGGGCCCTAGGTTTAAACTAAACGAACCGGCCTAATAAAAATAAACCTAAACTAAAAATTAAACCGATCGGGCCGGCCGGTTTTCTAACTAAAACCTAACCCTTCGGGGTGTCTAATCCTAGCCCTAGATCTAGGATCGAACGGTGGAGGGGGATGCCGGGGACTTACCGGACTCCGGCGACGGCGGCGGCGGCGGCGAAAGTGCTCCGGGGCGTCTGGGCGTCGGGGAGCTCCGGCGACTCGTCGGGGGATGCGCACGAGCACGGGGAAGGGTTCGGTGGTGTTGGGGAGGGTCGGGTGGACTGTGGTGGCGTCGGCGGCGACTTTGGCGGGCGGTGGCGAGCTCAGGGACTCGTGAGCTCGGGAGGGAGAGGAGAGGGGTCCGCGAGGCTAGGGGGGAATGGGTGCGGGGCCTCGGCTTTATAGCCTGGGGTCGGGCTTGCCTCGGAAGGGCATCGAGGCGTTGGGAATCCGGATCCTTCGGGATCCGTGGACCTCCGTGAGCGGGCGTGGCGGGCGAGGGGAAGAAGAGGGGGGTCCCACGGGTCACGAGAGGGAGAGAGGAGCGAGGGGTCGGGTGGCCGAGGCCTAGGCCTTTCAGGCGGGGGGGGTGTGCTGGCTGGGCTGGCTGGTGGCTCTGGGCTGGGCTTGGGCCTGCTCCTGGCCGGGCGCTGGGCCGAGGGGTGAGGCGGCTGGCTGGGCCTGGGTGGCCTAGCTGGCGCCGAGGGGTTTTTCCTTTATTTTTTAATTAAAACTAAAACAAAAATAAAACCCAAACTATAAATAATTTATATAGGGTATATATATACCAAAATGATCAGGGAATATTCCTTTCATTTGAACATTTTTCCAAAGTCAAAATCCAAACTTCATAAAAATCTATTTTTTCAAATTCAAATAAAATTCAGATTTGAATTCCAAATCTTTTGGCAATGTTTCCTCCGATATTTTTGGAGTGTCATGTTTGCTCCTCTCATACTTTTGATCAAGTATTTATCAGCTTAGTTTTTGAATTGTTTCCACATGCCAAAGTTTGAAATTCAAATTCAAACTCAAATTGCTCAAACTTCAAATGACAATCAAATTCAAACAGGATGCTTAGGATGCTTAGCTATAATTGTAAAACATTCCAAATAGGAAATTTGGGATGTTACAAACCTACCATTTTAAGATGAATCTCGCCTCGAGATTCGGGTTGGCTAGCAATAGGTGCGGATGGTCTCGACGAAGATCTTCTTCGCTCCTGTGTGGCTTCTTCCTCGTGTGGTGACTCCACAGCACCTTGCAAAATTTGATGACCTTGCTGCGGGTGACTCGCTTGCGTTTCGAGAATACGGACGGGTTTCTCCTTGTAAGTTAGATCACCGTCAAGCTGTATGGCCTCTAGGGCACTTTGTGTCTCTCAACGGAACATCGGCCATGTCGGCATGACACTTCTTCAACCGAGAAACGTGGAAGACATCATGAACTCGGACAATCCTTCCGCAATTACAACTTGTATGCAACTTCTCCACGACGCTCGAGGATTTTGTAGGGCCAATGAATCGGGTGCTAACTTTCCTTGACTCCAAACCTCTTGATTCCACGAAGTGGAGACACACGAAGATATGCTCGGTCTCCCACTTCGTAAGTCACTTCCTTGCGCCATCGTCGGCATAACTTTTCTGTCTCGATCGTGCTATCTTGAGCCTGTCTCAATTAGCTTGACTTTCTTCGAATCCTTGATAAGGTCGGAACGAAAAGTGATCGATCTCCAACACTATCCCACAAAGAATGGTGTTCTCGCACCTCCTTCCGTGATAGAGCTTCGAAGGGGCCATCTTCAAACTGGATTGATAACTGTTGTTGTATGAGAACTCTGCGACGGCAAGTTATCATCCCAGCTAGACCCATAGTCTAGCACACAAGCTCTCAACATGTCCTCCGAATCTGATTGACTCTCTCGGTCTGTCCATCTGCTCATGGATGAAAAGCTGTATCAATTCCAGCCTCGCACTCCAAAGTTTCATGCAATTGCTTCCAAAACTTTGAGGTAAACTGCGTGCCTCTATCGACACGATTTTCCTCGAACTCCATGCGACATACGATCCTGGTCATGTATATCTTGGCCAACTTGGCACTGGTATAGGTAGTCTTCACGGAATGAAGTGAGCTACCTTGGTTAAACGATCAACCACTACCCAGATAGAATCATAACTTAAACGGGTCCCGGTAATCCTGTGATGAAATCCATACCAAGTTTCTCCCATTTCCAATCGGGAATCGGCAAAGGTTGAAGTAACCCTGCTGGCTTCGATGTTCTGCCTTTACACGTTGGCAAACATCGATACGGCCACGTGCTCTGCAATGTCCTTCTTCATACCGGTCCACCGTAAACTTTGCTTCAAATCCGGTACATCTTGGTGTTGCCGGGTGAATCGAGTACGGTGAATCATGAGCCTCCTGAAGAATTAGCTTCCTGAGCTCGAGATCATTGGGCACATAAATACGATCCTCAAACCATATAGTTCCGTGTTCATCCTTACGGAATCCTTTAGCTTTTCCTTCCTCCATCTTTTGCTTTATCTCATCGATTTCCTTGTCCGACTTCTGGGCTTCACGAATCCTTTCGGTCAAGGTGGACTGAACTTCCAGAGTTGCGACAAATCCTTTTGGAACTATCTCCAGTCGGAGATCTCTGAGGTCATCGACCAACTCCTGGGGTAATCCTCCTGCGGTAAGAGTATTCACATAACTCTTACGGCTCAAAGCATCTGCCACAACATTGGCCTTACCGGGGTGGTAATGCAATCTCATGTCGTAGTCCTTTATCAACTCTAACCATCTCCTCTGCCTGAGGTTCAATTCCTTTTGCGTGAAAATATATTTCAAGCTCTTGTGATCCGTGTAGACATCACAACGATTTCCGATGAGGAAATGTCTCCAGGTCTTGAGTGCATGCACTACAGCTGCTAATTCCAAATCATGCGTGGCATAATTCATCTCATGAGGTCGTAGCTGTCTGGAGGCATAAGCTACAACCTTACGTTCCTACATCAATACTCCTCCGAGTCCTTGACGAGAAGCGCCACAATAGACCTGGTATTCCTTATGTATGTCCGCAATATCAACACCGGGCTGTGACCAACCGCTTCTTCAATTCCTGAAAACTGGCTTCACATTCCTCGGTCCAAACATACTTGGCTTCCTTCTTCAACAACTCAGTCATGGGCTTGGCAATCTTCGAGAAGTTCTCAATGAACCTCCGATAATATCCTCGCGAGTCCGAGAAAACTGCGGATCTCCTTGACTGAGGTGGGTGGCTGCCAATCGGTGACTGTTTCAACCTTGGCGGGATCAACTGCTATTCCTTCTCCTGAAATAACATGTCCGAGGAATCCAACTTCCTTCAACCAAAATTCACATTTGCTGAATTTGGCATGCAGTGATGTTCTCAAGTTTCTCCGTAACTAGACGCAAATGTTCCTTATGCTCTTCCTCGCTCTTGGAGAATATCAATATGTCATCGATGAACACCACGACAAACTTGTCCAAATACTCCATGAACACCTTGTTCATCAAATTCATGAAGTATGCAGGAGCATTAGTCAATCCAAATGACATGACGGTATACTCATATAAACCATACCGTAGTGAATGCCGCTTTGGGTATATCCTTTTCACGAATTTTCAATGGTGATACCCGATCAAGATCGATCTTAGAGAATACCTTGGCTCCAACAAGCTGATCAAACAAGTCATTGATCATCGGCAGAGGGTACTTGTTCTTGATGGTTACTTCGTTCAATGCACGATAATCCACAACCATCCTCAAGCTTCCATCCTTCTTCTCTACCAAAAGAACTGGGGCTCCCCAAGGTGATGAGCTTGGACGAATATATCCTTTCTCCAATAACTCATTTATTTGTTCCTTGATCTCTTTCAATTCATTCGGTGGCATCCGATAAGGTCTCTTGGATATTGGGGCTGTGCCGGGCAATAACTCGATCAGAAATTCAATGTCCCTGTCCGGTGGCATTCCTGGTAATTCCTCCGGGAACACATCGGGAAATTCCTGCACTACTGGCACTTCCTCCTGAACAACTCCCGTGAGGGAATGCACCTGATTCTTCATCTGGCTGTGCCTGGCTACATACTTGATCCTCTTCTGCTCCGGGGTGGTGAGCAGAATAGACTTGCTGGCACAGTCTATGTTCCCTTCAAACTTTGACAACCAATCCATGCCTAGGATTACATCCAAGGTCTGTGTTTCCAACACTATGAGTTCCACGGGAAATTTGTGGTTCCCGATGTTGAGGGTTGCAGGACAGCTTAAACCTGCCATCATTTCTCCTCCTGCGGAACTGACGCGGAGGGGGCTTCTAAGGGTTCTAGTGCGTAATCCGTACTTATCCACAACTACCCTTGATATGAATGAATGCGTTGCACCAGAATCAAAAAGAACCAAAACTGAACGTGAATTCAATAAAAACTTACCAACCACAGTGTCTGGCTGATCATAGACGTTCTCCACGTCGATGTGATTCACTTGAGCACGAGGGAAAGGATTTGGCTTCTTCGCTGAGCCTCCATTGCCATTACCATTCCTCTGCTTGGCCTCCGGCAGTCAAGCGCGAGTGCCCCGCCTTCCGCACTTGAAGCAGGTGATGTGGCTCAGATCCTTCGGAGCTGGGGCAGAACGGTGCTGATTGCCATTACCACTTCCATTGCCATTGCCATGGCCTGACTTGTTGTCCTGGCTGCGGTTGTTTCCATTTCCTCCATGGTTATGATCTCCATGGTTATGATGGATGTGCCCTCCTGAGTACGGTGCATAGCGGGGCTTCTGCTGAGTTCCTGAGTTGTGCTTCCCTGGCTGTACTTCCGCTATGCGGCTTTCTATCTGCTGCTGCTTGCCTTCCGTGATGGTGGCCTTGTCTACCAGCTCCTGGTAGTTGTTGAAAGTAGCCACAATAAGCTGCATGCTCAGCTCATCATTGAGTCCCTCAAGGAACTTCTCCTGCTTGGCGGCATCTGTGGCCACATCATCGAGGGCATAGCGAGCGAGCTTGTTGATTCATCCACGATCGTGCCACAAGACGGTTCTCTCGGGCGTAAGTTGCGGAACTCACGCTTCTTCCGACTCATGGCTCCAGCTGAGACATGAGCAGTGCGAAAGGCCTGCTGGAATTGATCCCAAGTGATGCCTCCCATGGGAAAAGTGGCGGTGTAATTCTCCCACCAAGAAGCTGCAGGTCCATCCAGTTGATGCGCGGCAAAGCGCACCTTCTCAGCATCAGTGCATCCCACGGTGACTAGCTCTCTTCCAATCTTGCGGAGCCAATCATCAGCCACAATTGGCTCAGTGCTACTAGTGAACACTGGCGGGTTCAACCTTAGAAATCGAGTCAAATTGTCCACAGTGGGTGGTGGTGGTGGCGGTGGATTGTTGGCGGTGTTGTTCTGATTCTGAATCAGGAGCTGCATCAGTGCATTCTGCTGCTGGAGCAGCTGGGTGAGCTCCGGCGGGAAACCAAAGGTCACGCCTCGGAGGCATCTGGTGTTTTGGAGTGGGTGAGAAAATTAGAATAGAACAATGGTCTATGAGAAATACACTACCCATATGAATGCACAATCATAACACACCAAACATTTATTCATTCCACTCAAACATGGTTCAAACTCGATTACAAAAGCTCATGACTAATCAAGGAAAACATCGCCTAACTGATCGACAAAAAGAAATAAAAGATAACATGGTGGTCGACTAAAAGTCTTCATCGATGGCGCCTCCTCTTGGGGTTTCCTTGAGTGGTACTCCTTCAAATCCTGATCATTGCTCACGAGGGTGCTTCATCTCCACTCGGGTAAAGGTCCTCTCCCAAGTCCATCTTTTCCTCTATCGCGCAAGCTTCATCTTCAGGTCGTCGACTATCTCCATGAAGTCCGTGATTTCTTCCTCATGGCCAAGGAAGTTCTGCGTGCCTTCTCCTCCAGCTCCATTCATGGAACAAAAGCTTCCGTGTGTCTTCGAAGTTACGGCGATTCTGAATCTCCCGCTTCTCGAGAAGACACTCCAAGTCCCGGATGTATGAGAGAGTGGAATCGTCCTCAATGGTACGGATGATATCTCCATTCCTTGCCCTGCGAGAAACCATGGCGAGGTCTCGAGTGATCGAGCTCGGCCCTGACTCCTCTCGGAGATGTCCAAGTGCTCGGTAGATCGCCACGCCTCTTCCGATGATCCAGTTGAACTCGGTGAACTCAAAGTTGATAGGCTCCGTGTGTCCTCCAAAGGTTCTCCACAGGATATGCACCTCAATCAGAAGCGGGTGTCCGTCGGAAGTGCATTAGTGGGCTTCCCAAAGGATCGAGGGTAGAGCAATCTTCAGCAGCTTCACCATCTGGACCAGCTTTCTTCAAGGGCATCGCCTCATCGGGTGGCGAACTCCGTAGCAAACTGGGGTGAACTCGACGGCCATCTAGAATGTTGCAAAGGGGAGAAGAGTCGAATTGAACAGGAAGAATTATAGAATGAAAAGGGTTCAAAGTAAATGGTCTCGCTATGGCTTTCCGATCCTAGGGTTACGATCCTACGGTCAGCGTGTGCTCGATACCATCTCTCAGAGCGACCTGACCCAAAATCGGTCAAATCTACGTCTGCATACCATCCCAAGATCATGCCGGTACTCACAAGACATCGATAAAGTAATCAAAGTTCAATCACACCTGAATATCATTAATCGATTCTCATATAGAGTCTTTATTACAAGGAATAAATTCGCTCAAGGCCAACTCATGAGAAATAAACTAAAATGCTGCGGAAGCGCCGAGGTAAAGCGAGTCCATCCGACTCAAAGGGCAATCGCTAAGCGCGAGCGTAGCCTCACTCGATCGAATATATCTCTCGCAACATAATACGTTGCAGCCATGTAGGTCAGCTTTTGGAATAAGTGGCAAGTCATGAAGAATAACAATAATAAAGTTACTAACACTATATGCATTTTTGGTGTGGAGCTCTAAGTTTCATCATTTTTGCGAAAAGCAAATTTTATCCTACTACAAAGGACTTATTTGCAAATTACTACAATTGTTGGTAGTTATTGAGATGGTTCCGCCAACCAAAATCTCGCTCCCAAATTATTATTAAGTCATAAACCCTCAAAATTAATCCATTAGTTTTAGTGTTGAGATATCCGAATACTTCCAAGGTCCAGAGGCTCAAATGTCCGTGAATCGGGACACGGCTAATCGATTAGGTTATAACTCTCTGCAGAGGTTTGCGACTTTCCCGCAAGAATCATTCCTCCTTTAAAGTCTTCGCACTTCATGGTGTTTGAAGACGGACGAATGAAACAGGTCTTCCAAAGAGTTCTTCCGCCACCGCCGGTACCCATCCAACCCTACCGCTCGTCTACTTCTCGTAGTACCGCCCAGCCAGCGTCACTACTAGGGTCAACCCAGCCAGAGCCCATAATGGCTTGCGGCTGCACAGTAAGCTTCCGGTCATGGGGCATCCATCCTTCTCTTCGTGGCTGGGTGAAGCTTTCGCAGGATGTCATGGCGCTTCTCCATGCATCCCGCCACCACTGGGTGCTCCAGGTGCCCGTCAACCGTCCTCCACCCAAGAGTGATTCTCCAAGTCCATCTTGATCATTTTAGTTCATGGGGTCATCATCATCATTGACTCT
>JAHIAM010004773.1:0-57486 GCA_021605205.1 Aegilops longissima
TGATTCAGCGGTTCAAGGAAACAGCCCAGGATAAGGATAAGAGGCAGACAAAGTTGAGGATAGAGATGCGATGATGGTGGATATCCCGGTCAATTCCACCACGATGATTTTTCTTGGCGTCGAAAGCAAAAGTCGATTGAAGGTTATCAATCGGAAGTAAACTTGGTTGCTCGGCGACTCCCAATTATCTAAAATGGTCCCGGACCGCCATCACATTCGACCGGTCGATCACCGGCGCACATTGCCACCCACAGGAGGCAAGCATTGAGTGGTCGACCCGGTTATCGAAGGCACTCGGTGACCAAAGTCGATGGATGGTGGTAGTGGTTTGAATATATTATCTGCGGAGGCGTTGAAGGGATGGGCATTCCGATGTCGGACTCGATTACCGATAACATGAGCTTCCACGAGTCATTCACGGAAAGAAGGCTGAGTCACTCGGCCGTGCTCTTGATGTAGTTTTGGTGATTCAAAGCATTTCCGGAAGAAAAGTTGACCTTTGAGGTCGTGGATTTCAGGCGCTTATCACGCTATTACGGGAGACCAGCTTATGCGTTTCATGGCCCGACCATGTTCGTGTATCTTAAGCGAAGATGCACTGGTCCCAAGGCGTGATCAACATCACGAGCAATCGGAAGAAGGAAGAAGAGCTTCGAAAGGCTCTAAGATCGCCGATGCTCGGTTAGCGATGGTAGAGCTACAAGAGTATCGAAAACCTGGATCCGAGTGATTTGTTGCGAGCTAAGAAGCCGCTCTGGTCGGACATTCGATCGTGGCGAGGCGAAGCAGGTTCACATTCACCCGGTGATCCCGATGCTGCTCCGACCAACATCTCAACAACACTCGACTCAAAATAGGAAGAAGCGCTCATCCGGTTCCTCCGTGAAGCTGGGACATCTTTGCATGGAAGCTTCTGGCGACATGCGGGTGTTCAGGGGGCTGGCTGAGCATCGCCTCTGAGTCGACCCAAAATTCAAACCGGTTAAAGAGTATCTTGGCGGTCCGCCGTCGGAAGAAGAAAGGCCATTGGCGAGGAGGTGGCTCGGCTCTTAGCAGCAGAGTTCATCAGAGAGATCTACCACTCAGTGGCTCACCAGCGTTGTCATGGTCCCCAAGAAGGACAAGTCGTTGCGCATGTGCATCGATTTCAAGCATATCAATCGGGCCTGCCAAAAGATCATTCCCTCTTCCTCGCATCGACCAAATAGTCGACTCAAGCTGCGGGATCACGAGAGGTTGTCTTTTTAGGCGCCTATTCCGGGTACCATCAGATCCGTCTGTATGGACCCGATGAGATAAAACAGCGTTCATCACTCCATTCGGTGCTACATTATGTCACCATGCCATTCGGTCTCAAGAATGCGGAGCCACATTCATGAGGATGATTGAAGTGTTTGCTCACTCAAATCAGTGGAATGTGGAAGCATACATGGATGATATAGTGGTCAAATCACGAAAGGGTTCCGACCTGTTGGTGACCTTGCTGAAACATTGCCAATCTCGGGAGGTATGATATCAAGCTTAATCCATCAAAGTGTACATTTGGAGTTCACGGTGGAAAGTTACCGGTTTCTCGTTTACGGCGAGGAATCGATGCTAACCGAGAAAAGGTTGGCACCATACTCGAATAGGCATACAATGTGTGTGCGATGTCGAAACTTCTTTGGATGCTTGGCGCTTTAAGTCGATTCATCTCTCGCCTCGGTGAAAAGGCATTGCCTCTTTACCGAGTGATGAAGAAGTCAGACAAGTTCGAGTGGACTCTAGAAGCTGATGCAGCGTTTGCAGAGCTCAAAGCTCTACTCTCCACCCAGCCGGTGCTTGCTGCTCCAATCAGCAAGAGCCTTTGCTGCTTTACATTGCAGCCACTGGACAAGTCGTCAGTACCGTACTTATGGTCGAGCGGGAAGAAGAAGGAAAAGCCTTCAAAGTTCAGCGCCCGGTTTATTATCTTTTGAAATCTTGACCCCATCAAAGCAAAGATACCCTCACTATCGAAGCTTGTTTATGGGATCTATATGACCACGAAGAAGGTTGCTCATTATTTCTCGATCATTCCATTACGATCGTCGGTGACGCCCTTTGTCGGAAATTCTTCATAACGGAGATGCAACTGGTCGAGG
Source organism: Aegilops longissima (assembly GCA_021605205.1). Taxonomy (NCBI): domain Eukaryota; kingdom Viridiplantae; phylum Streptophyta; class Magnoliopsida; order Poales; family Poaceae; genus Aegilops; species Aegilops longissima. The sequence continues at coordinate 2,124 of JAHIAM010004773.1, forward strand.
GCAAAATGGGCGATTGAACTCCTTCCCTTGATATCAAATTGAGGCAAAGAAAGCCATCAAGTCCCAAGCAATAGCAGATTTCCTCGCTTGAGTGGGTGAACAGCAACTTCGACCCAAGTTCACTCGGAACAACTTTGGACTATGTTTTCGATGGTTCCAAGATCTTTGAGCGGTTACAGTGCGGGGGTTGTATTGGTTTCCCCAGGAGATAGGCTCAAGTATGTTCTCGATTCACTTTGATTCTTCCAACAATGAAGCAGAATATGAAGCACTCTGTATGGGTTGCATGGCCATTTCACTTTCGGCGTCCGTCGCCTTATGGTCTATGGCGACTCGGATCTGGTTGTTAATCAAGTGATGAAGGAGTGGGATGTCGAAGCCCAGCTATGACAGGTTATTGTAATCATGTGAAAATTGGAGAAGAAATTCGAGGGTTAGAGCTTCATCATATACCCGGTGAAAAATCAAGCTGCGGATGATTTGGCGAAGATAGGGTCAAGAGGAAGCCATTCCCGGTGATGTATTTTGGAACACATTCATGCTCCATCGGTGCAGGAGGATCCTTTCACGAAGAAGCCCGCAGCAAAGAGTGCCAATGATCCGTGAAGTTGAGGTCCCAGCCATAGTCGACCTGATTATGGAAGTTGTGGTCATCACTCCCGGTGAGACGATGCCGTACATCGCATATATCCTAAGGAAAGAGCTCCCGAGAGAATGAAGAAGAGGCTCGACGGATCGTCCGTCGATCCAAGGCCTTCTGATGATCAAGGGACAATTATGCGAAAGCGCGGCGGAGTCGGCGAAGTGTATCACGCCGGAAGAAGGTCGAGATAATTCTTGAGGATATCCACTCGGGGACTGTGGCCATCATCGTCCTCTCGGACCATTGTGGCTAAAGCATACCGGCGGGATTTTCTTGGCGAAAGCAAATGAAATGGCAAAAGAAATAGTCGACAAGTGTGAAGGATGTCGGTTCTATTCCAACATGTCACACAAGCCAGCCTCGCCTTGAAGACCATTCCACTCGTTTGGCCCTTCGCTGTTTGGGGATTGGACATGATTGGACCATTGAGAAGCTGGCGAGCGGTTTCACCCATTTGCTAGTAGCGATCGACAAGTTCACCAAGTGGATCGAAGCCAAGCCCATCAAGAACCTCGATGCATGCCTTGCTATCGGTTTCATCGAGAGTTGATATTCAGATATGGAGTTCCGCATAGCATCATCAGCGACAATGGGTCAAACTTGATAATGACAAGTTCAAAGCCTTCTGCGCCTCTCAAGGCCAGTGGTCGACTATGCTTGATGGCTCATCCTCGGTCGAATGGACAAGCGAGCGTGCAAGCGGCCTCATTCTCAAAGGGCTAAAACCTCGGTGATCGTGATCTCAAACACATGGCGGGAGCTTGGGTCGACGAACTTCCATCAGTTCTTTGGGGATTGAGGACCACTCCTAATCGGTCATTGGGAGAACTCCATTCTTCTGGTCTATGGAGCTGAAGCGATTCTGCGAGTGACCTGCTTCACAATGCGCCTCGAGTCGAGCTATACTCGAAGAAGAAGCGGAACAAGCCCGGCAAGATCGATCGACCTCTTGGAAGAGGAGAGAGATGGCCTTGATCCGCTCGACTATCTATCAGCAAGACTTGCGTCGATTCCATGCCGAAATGTGAAGAGTCGAGCCTTCCAAGAGGAGATTTGGTCCTCAGTGGATCAGCAGAAACCACACAAGCTTGCTCCCACTTGGGAAGGTCCCTTCATCGTCACGAGAGTCCTCCACATGGGCATATCATCTCTAGCGTTGATCGCCGGATCGGCGAGCCTCGAACTTGGAGCAGGAGCTGCTCCGCCCTTTTACATTAAAACTCACTCGGTTGAGATGTAATAAAAGTACTTTTGTAGTTTGTTTATCTAAGACAAGAATGTTATAATTTTCCCGGTGATTGTTATTGCTTTTGTTGAAATTTCCCCGGTGGGTGGCTTATCAGTGCGAATCCGATTAGCCTAAGTTTGTAAAAAAATCCTTTCAGTGCAGAGCAGGTCTCTCACTCGGGGCTTAACTCTTGAATCCGCTTAGCCTAAGTATTCAAAATCCTACAGTGGCGAGCCAGCCTCCCACTTGGAGGCTTAGCTGCAGTCAAGTACTCGCCTAAGTATCCAAAATCCTCACAGAGTGGCGAGCCAGCCTCCCACTCGGGAGGCTTAGCTGCAGTCAAGTACTGCGCCTAAGTATCCAAAATCCTCTGAGTGGCGAGCCAGCCTCCCACTCGGGGCTTAGCTGCAGTCAAGTACTCGCCTAAGTATTCAAATCCTCTAGAGTGGTGAGCCAGCCTCCCACTCGGGGCTTAGCTGCAGTCAAGTACTCGCCTAAGTATTCAAACCCTACAGAGTGGTGAGCCAGCCTCCCACTGGGGGGCTTAACTTCAGCCAAGGATTAGCCTTAAACATCCAAAGTGATAAAAATCCTACAGTGGAGAGCAAACCTCCCACTCGGGGGCTTAACTACAGCCAGTGCTGCGCCTAAGTAATAGAAATCCTACCGAGTGGAGAGCAAACCTCCCACTCGGGGCTTAGCTGCAGCCAGTGCTACGCCTAAGTAATAGAAATCCTACCGAGTGGAGAGCAAACCTCCCACTCGGGGCTTAACTGCAGCCAGTGCTCGCCTAAGTAATAAAAATCCTACAGAGTGGAGAAAACCTCCCACTCGGGGCTTAAGCTGCAGCCAGTGCTCGCCTAAGTAATAAAAATCCTACAGTGGAGAGCAAACCTCCCACTCGGGGCTTAAGCTGCAGCCAGTGCTGCGCCTAAGTAATAAAATCCTACAGTGGTGAGCAAACCTCCCACTCGGAGGCTTCAACTGCAACCAGTGCTCGCCTAAGTAAAGGAATTCATCCCAATCCACAAGGGCTGACGAGGTGCAGGTCATTGCTACCTCCTCCTTGAGCTTATACAAGTACAACATGCGGTTCATCCCAATCCGTAAGGATGACAAGGTGCAGGTCATTGCAACCTCCTCCTTGAACCGCCACAAGCACAGCGTGCGGTTCGTCCCGATCCGTAAGGATGACAAGGTCGATCGCGATCTGTGTTTCACCTCTACTGCGGGATAGATGAAGCACAAGTCGATTGGAATTTCAGCGGAATATCTTCGAATGAGGAATAAAGTTCTCTCGAATGCAAGCAAAGCATGTTAAAGGAAAAACCAAGTTGGGATAAATGTCCTCTACGGATCCAAAAGTGCTCGGCGTTAAGCACTGTTAAAGTTTATCGATTCTGAAACCACTCGGCATTCGAGGCAAATTTAAAGTGGGACTTAGAAGTTTTTACTCCTCCGTGGAGGGCTGGAAGGTGCAACAAACTGGTGAGAGTCGATTCCGTATCGACAATACTACGGGTAGCAGCGATGAAAGTCTCCATGAAAGATCTGAAGTCGTGCTTCCTGGTATTAGCAACCTTGAGAGACACCAGCTTGTCCTCTTGCGCTTCTTTGCGGTGGACACGAACAGAGATAGAGCAACATCAGCACCACACTGGCGGATGACTTTTCCATTCTTGCACTCGACTTGGAATCTCATTCGATCGAGTCATCGAAATTCAAGATCATTACGGAGAGTGCATTACGGCGGAGGAGAGTGAGTCGATCCGCGACACTTGCAACTTTCGGTCGAGCAAGATAATCCACTCGCTAGCAACCACGAGACTCGGTCGGAGCACATTCATAGCAACCGTCCTTCACGGGAGAGTTGATGGGGTCCAAGCTGGTTTCCACTCATTGGTTTCTTCTTCAAAGTTTTGGCGAATTCGAAAACAACTCGGACTCAAAATGAAGATCATGTGATGAGCGGTGAGAGCAAGGCAGTTGGATAAAGAGATTACCTTCAAGCATGAAACAGCTTCTTGGCGAACCCTCAAGATAAATCTCGAGTCGTTTAAGCTGCCCATGGTAGCCAACCTTGTCGAAGAGAACATTCTTGTCGTTCTTGATCGGTGACTTCCTTGTTAGCAGGCGTCAAGAGAGGCTTTCGACTTGGCATTTTCATCTTCAAGTTTGTCATTGAGGCAAGCTTCTCTTCAGCGAGCTTTTTTTTTCTCCAAAGCCTCATACGTGCCTCTGCAAGGTCAAGGTCCTTCTTCTTCAAAGTCTCTTCGGTTTATCGCAAAGCAACAATGAGAAACGAGTTGAGAATGAAGCGAGAAAAACAGAGGCGATCGTCAAAATTCTCACCAGCCATACCTTTGCTTCATCCTTTGCCTTACGCAAATTCTCTGAGCAAGCTTCAAATCGAGGTTGAGCTGAATCTGCTTTTCTCTAACTCGGTATAGCGAGCCACAAGCTGCAAGATTTCTAAAAGTCAACCAACGAAAGACATCAAAGACATATCACTTCCGGTGACTAAGGAAAAATAGTAGCATTTCTAAGACTACGATTAGAATAAAACATTCTCACGATAGTCTGGGGACTACAGCGGGTGCACTAGCGTGCTTTGGTTTACCAATTTGGTTCGATCGATCGACCAAAGAGGCAAAAGGTTATGATTCTAAAAACATGGCTAATTGTCGTGATGGCCGTAGTAAAAAAAAACAATTCTTTAGACTATAGTCAACTGCTGCGATCGACCATAGTCTCGGGGACTACACCGGTGGGTGCACTTAGCGTGCCCCACGGTTTCTGATTCCATTCGACTTGGTCCGTCCGGTCGGTGAAGAAGATCACAACATAAAGACCATAGCCATTGCCGCGATCGACCATAATCTCGGGGACTACACCCGGTGGGTGCACTCAGCGTGCCCCACAAAGTTCAAACACACACACACCCGGTGGGTGTCTGATATATAAATCTCGAGAAGAAAGCAGTTTGAGATAGTATATCCTAACAAAGCAATGACGGTGACTTACTTGGACATTGCTGCGGAGAGCTGAGCGGCATCATAGGCGCTGACTTGCCTCTCGAGCGCTTTCACCTGCTCCATCATGATCCCTGCCTGGCGTATGGCCTCCTTAGCAGCACTTACTTGGTCTTCCGGGACGTGGTGTGTAGCAAAGAGAGATGGTGGATCAGCAGTCGACGAAGTGGGTCGGGCACTTGTTAGCGGTACAGCAAAAGATACAGAAGTCCTAGTGGGGTTGCCTCCCTCGGAAATCAGCGTCTCAGGAGTCGCGGCGACTTGAGCAGCCTTGCCAGTAGGCACTTTCTTGTTCCTCCTCTTCCTCAATGGCACTTCCTCGTCATCATCGGGGAGATCAATGGCGTGGGAGGAACTACAAGAGAGATCGAAGTAAACATGGAAGCCAATCGACTAAAAGCTCGATCGGCTAAAGTGAAACCTCGGAGATCTTACCAAGATTGGAAGTAGCGCATCCTCCATTTCACGATCATCGTGCTTGGCTGAAGTCTCGGAGGTAGCGCTGTAGATTTCAAGAGTCGGTTGATCGGTCATCAAGTCGACCAAAAGTTCACTCATGTTGAAGGAAATACAATGTTACTGTTGGTTGCGGAGATGGTGGGGATGACCATTCGCATCTTGGGCGGGGCCTTAGCGGCTTTGTGGCGTCGCTCGAGGTTGCTTGGCGGCTTCTCGATCGGCGCGGGAGAAGTTGTCCTAGCTTCAACCGTCGTGACGGTGGGCACAACAGCTTTACCGTGCCCGGCCCGTCGGGTCGTCGTCAACTTGGACCTTCCCTCCGGCGAGGAGGTTCGGCGTCTTCCTCCTCTTCTTCCTCCTCCTCCTCATCATCGAGCCATCATCCTCCTCATCCTCCTCGCCGTTGGACTCCCATTCCTCCGGACTCTCACCTCCACTTCCTTCTTCTTCTTGGCTGTTTCCTGCGCCCGTTGGGCATCAGTACATCTCGGTGGTGACCTAGAAGACAACAAAACAAGGTGAAAGTCAGTCGTGAAATTGACATCAAAACAGAATGAATGCAGCGAGAATCACGATCGGAGATAGCGGTGATACCTTATGCAGTTGGTAACTCTGGTGAGTGGTGGAATCCTCCTAGCTCCGAGGTTGTCTTTATTTCTGTGATGGCAGTCATCCACTTCTCGATATGGCGTCATCAACCTCCTCCGGATGGACCGAGTGGTATCATCCGTGCGAGTACATCCACATCGGATGACCTTGGTATTGGAGTGGCTGAATCGCCGTCGGAGAAAAACCTCCAGGAGATCCATGCGGTCACCCCATCGTGAATAAGCTGGACTACGCTCCATCAGCAGCTTTACTTGGGCCTTCTCCTCTGGTAACACCTTGAGGGGAAGATGAAGCATTCACTCGACTCATGGAGAAAGGAGGGAGCCGGTCGGCTGCCCGGCGTCGGCTGGTCTTAGCGATAAAACCGGTCGTTGCCACCCTCTAACAGTCGGGGAGAGTCATAGCTGGAAAGGTGCTCTTCCCCTAATCTGGACCCGAGTCCCCACATTTGGATTACTTGGGTCCTCTCGTCATTGGGTTCGTTTTCTTCACCGTCACGAGGAGGCGACGGTGAATATGTGTGAAAAAGACCCCAATGCGATCGACAACCCAAGAAATTCTCATGAGAAGCGAAAGCAACAAGATACACAATGGAGTTTGAGTGGAATGGTGGAGTTGCGCTCGAAAAAGTTCGAAACCACGGAAAAAAGGATTTGGCGGTAGAAAACCCCCTATCTACATGGGTGGCGGGGAGGGCGCACTCACCCTCTTCGAGGCTGCGGTTGCCACTCCGTGCACGGAAGCCTCGCCGACCCATGGGGATCAGTCGCCGTTGACCGGATCGGTGAGATCTTTCGGTGATGGTCGGCCGGATCCGATCTCCTTGGACCCAGCCTGCGGCAGCTTGGACCCGAAGAAGAACCGCCTCGGTGGGCGCTCTCCCTTGGCCTTCGCCGTCGTCTTCTTCACCCGTTCCATGGCGGCAGTCTTGTCCTTCACCATGGTGCTTGGCGAAAAGTACTGAGCTTGGGCTGGGCAGAGCGGAGGCGTGGCGATAAAGTTTTGGGCGGAGAGATGAGAAGTGCGAGGGCGCCTTGTTCAAAATGCCGGTCAACGCTTTATATGGGGTCACTTCGGTGTGGCTGACCGGTGAGCCCGAGCAATCCCGTCACAATCCGCAACAGCGTGCGCTGTCGTGGCGAAAAAAGCGGCGCGAGGATCGGCGTCATCGTCTTATCCATCCAGTGCAGCGGTTTTCTCCGCGCGGCAGCTTGCCAAAATCATTGAAAAACAGTCGGAAAGATTATCAACTCCTTCCTCACTCAAACCTCGATCCATTGAGGCTAATGATGAAGTCATGTACACAGGGTAGGGTCATAGACCTGCCCAAAGGTACCCTCCACAGGACATTCACAAGAGAAGCAGCCTTCCGATCGACTGGTAGGCTTCCACTCGGCAATTCAAAGACACTTTCGACTATGAAGACCCACTCGACCACCAAGAGTCCAAGAGCCACTCGTTGTCCAAGCGGTGCGTAGTTAAATAGTCTTTATGACCTTAATGACACTTTATGTATGGCGTTACCCGATGCGCCTAGCTTTAAACACCTTAAACCCTCTACTACATTGGGCTGGCTGGGGTCTGGCGCACTCTATATAAGCCACCCCCCTCCACGAGGTGAAGGGTTCGCACCCTGTAACACATCGCAGATAATCCGATTCGACCGCCTCAGGGCTCCAGGCGTGGGGCTGTTACTTCCTCAGGAAGGGCCTGAACTTCGTAAATCCCTTGCGTATACAACTACTCCATAGCTAGGATCTTGCTGTCCATACCTACCCCCATTCTCTTTGTCGGACTTAGAACCACGACACTGGCGGCGGGAGCTCCTTGAGTTCCGTGGCCTTCTTCTTAGCCTTCTTCTCGGCACCACGTGGGGGCGGAGCCAGCCCCCCCAAGCGGGCGTCTCTTGGAATCTTCGGCAAAAGGGCGGACGGTTAATCTGTCCGGGACGTCTTCAGCCGATCTGTCAAAGGTTAGGGAGTTTTAGATCCCATAGAGTCAATCTATGAAAACCAAGTCCCATAAAGGGTAAAATAACTTACCTCGCTGGCTTGGCGCTGCGAGCTGAATCCGCGATCTTTGGTAGCGGATGTGGAACTCTCGGCGCCCTTGAGCGAGCACCTTCGAGCGTCTTACGTGCGTAGTGTCGAAGAGCCTTTTGAGATTAGGTCTTGTGCGGGATCGAACTCCACAATTTGAAGGACCGTTGTTGGCATGGGAGAATCCGGGGATGAGCATCACTGGATTACATTGACAAGCACGAGATTCTTGTGCACCAGGTTTGAGGGCAAGTTTGGAGTGCTGGACAGCTCATCTGAATCCCCACGTCAGGCGTCTCTTTCCATGATGTGAGCCGTGTGGGAAGCGGATCCGAATTAGAAAGTGCATGCCGCCCATTGAGAGTCAGCGGCTCGGTGATGTAGAACCACCCGATTGCCACCCTTTATGGTCTCCACAAAGGGCCCTCGAGCCATAGGACTTTGGCCATCTTGCCAACCATGGCGCCTCCGCCTCCGCTTGCGCCGGCCCACTACCTTGACTTGACATTGAAGATCTTCAGCCATAAGCGAAGTGGGGCTGGATCTGGAAGGAAGGCCTACGCACATGACGATAAGCGCCGAGATGTTGAGGATAACATTTGGGGCCAGATCGTGGAAATCCAGGCGTAGTAGAACATGAGCCCTCGGACAAATGGGTGAAGTGGAAAACCTAGTCCATGGAGGAAGTGGGTGAAAACACCACCCTCTCATGGGGCACTGGGGGTGGGAATGAGCTGCCCCTCGTCGGGTAGCCGGTCTTGTGATGTTCTTTGGACAAGTATCCGGCCTTCCGCGGCTTTTGATGTGCCCCTCCGTGACGGAGGGCCATCCACCTGCCTCCCTCCGGACATAGTTGGAGAAGGTTGAGGTGGGATGTGCGGACTTAGGCGCTGGAGCTTCGAGTCTTGTGAAATGGATGAGCAAAGGAGGAAGAAGGCGTGGGTGAAAAGGTGGATCCTTATCCCCTTATATCGAAGGGCGAAGCTATCGTCCCCTTGACTGGTAAAACTTCGGTTATCTCCCAAGCGCCATAATCAATGGCGGTTGGAGATTACCACGTCCGTATTGATGGAATCCGGAATAAGGGGCACGATCTCGCTTTGATAAGGCGTGCCAAAACGCCTTGCTAAATCTGTTGAGGTGGGGACGTAAAAGCGATTCGAATAAAGGCTTGGCGTGGTGTGATGTCGCCCGCGGAATCGTCAGCAGTCTGTGCAAAATTATTCTCTCTACGGTGGTATGTGGAACTTGTTTTGCGAGCGGACACTTACCACCGTAGAGAGAATAATTCATAGAAAGGTTTGAACACAAGGATAGTGTCGGCTCGCAAAACAAGTTCCACATACCTTTGTAGAGAATAATTTTTGCCTGAGATCTGCGGCGTATTCATGGCGTGACATCACTGCAGTAAAGCTTTATTGAATCGTTTTTACTATCCCACCTCAGGTAGCGTTTAGCAAGGCGGTTTCATTACGTCTTATCAGCGGAGATCGTGCCCCTTATTCAGGATTCCCATCAATACGGGCGTGGATAACCTTGGCGCCATTGATTACGGCGCTTGGGAGATAGCGAAGTTTACGGTGGCGGGGCCTTAGCCCCGTCCAGGTCCATATAAGGGATAAGGATCCACCTTTTCACCCTCGCCTTCTTCCTCCTTTTCTCATCCATTTCCTTTTCGAGCTCCAGCGCCCAAGTCCACTTTATCCCTCAACCTTCTCCAACTATGTCGGAGGCGGGGAGGCAGGTGGATGGCCTCCTCGTCGCGGAGGGCACATCAAAAAGCTGCGGAAGGCGGATACTTGTCCAGCAACGCCGGCGCGCCGGCCACCCGACGAGGGCAGCTCATTCCACCCCAGGCCCCATGAGAGGGTGGTGTTTCTCACCACTTCCTCCAGCGGACTAGGTTTCCCTTCACCCATTTGTCAGGGGCTCATGTTCTACTGACCTGGTTTCCACGATCGGCCCGAACTTTATCCTCAACATCTTGGCGTTTATCATCGTGTGCGAGGCCTTCCTGCATCAGCCACTTGGATTATGGCTGAAGATCTTCAATGTCAAGCGAAGGTAGTGGGCGGCGCCAAGCAGTCGGTGGCGCCATGGTTGGCAAGATGGCCAAAGTCCTGGCTCGAGGCTCCTTTGTGGACCATAAAGGGGTGTGCGGGGTGGTTCTACATCACCGATCAGCGCAACTCTCAATGGGCGGTGGCCCCAATTCGATTTGGCTTCCCCACGGCTCACATCATGGAAGAGGCAGGCGAGGGCGTGGGGGATTCGGATAAACTGTCCGGACTCAAACTTGCGTCCAAAACTGGTGGACAGAATCTCGATCTTGTCAATGTAATCGGTGATGCTCATCAGCTTGATTCTCCCATGCCAACAAGGGCCTTCAAATTGTGGGAGTTCGATCGGCCTGACACCCAACTCTGAAAAGGCTCTTGACACTACGTGCGAAGACACCGGAAGGTGCTATTCAAAGGCGCGAGGCTCCACATCGCTTCCGAAGATGCAGATTCAGCTCATGACGTCAAGCCAGCGAGGTAAGTTATTTACCCTTTATGGGACTCTTGTTTTCATGATTGACTCTATGTGGGATCTAAAACACCCTAACCTTTGGGACTGGCTGAAGGCGTGGACAGATTAAGCTATCCGCCCTTTACCGAAGAACCGTGGAGCAGCGCCGCTTGGCGGGGCTCTGGCTCTGGCGCCTGCACGTAGTCTTTGGAGAGAAGGCCAAGAAGAAGGCCATGGGAACTCGAAGGAGCTCCGGCCAGGTGTTGTCGTATTCATCACCCAACAACCACGGTAGGAATCCTCCTCGAGGAAGAGGAGGAGGAAAAAAGCCTCTCCCGGTGAAGAGAGAAGACAAGGAACCCTGGGGAGGCGGAGGAGTCAGAAGGAAGGACCCTTCCTCGGACTTCTCCTGCAGCGCCGACAACGGCGGCGAGGAGTGGCCAACAAGGGCCAAGCCCTGGCGAGATCGTAAGTGTCCGGACTCCGGAATAGTTCATAACTTTTATTTGTCGCATAGTGTCTTCTAGCTTGAATATGACCATGCAGCCCGCCCAGGGCAGGCTCGCCCAGCCGTCGGCGGCTCCTGAGTTCGTTGGATGTGAATAGCACTTCACTTTGACCGCCTCCTCTCCTCGTGTCATTGGCGACACGCGGTGGAGTCCCAAAGGTGCCCAGCCAGGAGGAGGTGGTCACTGGGCGCGCAAAGGCGACCTCCGGACTCGAGCGCAAAGGCGAAAACCCGGAGGCTCTAAGTCGGCCACTGTGCGGACTCCGTCTCGGAACCGCCAGTGGTTCCATGATCCGGCATAGCCCCTTCGTAGAAGGGTAAGACTCTGACGCCGGTGACCTCCGTCCATCCGGAGGCACGGATAGCTTCTGGGCGCTTAGCAGGCGCCTCCATCGACGAGGAGCACCGCCTTGTTATGAGTGTGGTGATCGAGAAAGTTCGATCCAAAAGCGGGCTGGTGAAGCTTTATACCAGCCTTCTAACGAGGCTTTGAGGTAAGTTTAGAGTATGTAAAAATATTACACATAGGCGGTAGCCCTGACGCTTAGTTGATTGTTGGAAGAAAAGCGGGACTAAGGATCTAAAAGATATCGCAGGAGTCTAACATAAGTATGTCAATATGGGAATGCAGGCTGCAGCTGCTTGACCTCTGCCCGCCTTGGCTGCGGAGGTCGATGCATTGAAGCGAGCCTCGAGCGATCAGAAGCGAGCTCGGCCTTGCCAAGAAGCAGCTCGAGGACGGGGAAGGTAAGTAATACCTTATTAAAGAAATACCTTATAGAAAGGATTTGGTTGCAAAAATGACAAAATAGCGTGGGTATGGTAGGGGCCCGCGAGCAGGTGGCAACCTGAAGGAAGCGGTGTCATGGCCAGCTCAAAGCGGCATGGAGGCGCGCCCGGCGAAGAAGCGAGGAGGCGGGTGGCGGAGGTGCGGCAAGAGCTCCAAGCTCTCGTGGAAAAACACGAGAGTTTGGGCGTGACTCAAATACTCGAGTCAGAGCTCTCCTCGGCTCTTGAGAAACCAAAATCGCTAAGGCGAAGCCCAAAAGCCCTCAAGAAATTGAATCATTAAAGAAGATAGCGGCGGGTAAGGCATTCTTTATACAAAGCAAGCATGTAAGTGAATTACCTATTACTTACCGGATTCGGAGCTCTCGAGGAGCATTAGCAGATCTGCCTGTAGTGTATGCGATCTGCCGCATTCTGCAGCGCCAGGAGGGCTCGGCGGAGAAGGTGTTACGGTCTCGGTATCTTTGAGGCGAGCGTCCGATGCCTGGCGACCAGGTGAAGCAGTGGTCGAGCTCCTAAGGTCGCCCGAACAGGCCATGAAGGGCCTCATAGTTGGCTGTGGCCATTGGAAGCCATGCACAGGAGCTGCCGGGCTAGTGCAGCGGTGGTGGGCCTTTGTCCATGCATTGAAGTCATCAAGCGCTCCATCGATGCGGAGAAGCTTGTGATGGGCCAGGCCCCCGAAGGCAAGGAGCATCATAAGCCATATAGCGGATGAGTGCTCCAAAGATGTAATTTTAAATAGACTCGCATTTGTTATCGTGTATGCGCTGAAAACTTGTTCATATCGCTAAGCAACGCTTGTTAATTTAAAATATTACCTTACATGCGGCCATTTATAAAATTTGAGAGATGGCAAGTCGTTGGCTTCAGCCCCATGCCATGAGTCTTTGGGGTGTTCGGGATAAACTTGGCGCTCTTGTTCCCATTCTTGGGTCCTTGAGGCGCTCAGCATAGCGAACAAGGCAACCGAACTTATAGTGCTTGAACACTCTCCTTAGCCATAGAATTCTATAATTTTAAATTTGGTGAAGCCCCTAGTATTCGAAGACCGAGTTCTAGGCGCTATCACGCCTTGGCGGACAATGCCGACTCCTCGCTCTAAGCGGCATAAGTCTTTAGGGACCCGAAAAACCTCTCGAACAGCGACCGGCTCTCGCCCTATCATGACGGTCAGTTTAGCTTTCTCCTTTGAGGTGCTCAACCCAGCTCAGCAGAGGCACAATCGCGGTGGTTCTCCCAGCCTACCTTAGCGATATAGCGGGCGTAAGGTACCAAAACATGGGAGCAGGCAAACCCAACTATTGACCCAAGACATGATTGAACCGATGATTATAATGCTATAAGTTAAGGTGCCGCACTTGTGAAAGTGTTGGACTTATCACACCATACTTTTGGGTACTTAAGCCCCTGGTGTATTAGCCGTACCAAAGTGTACAGGTGCAACATGTCATATAATGAACATATATATAGATAAAGAAAGGAGTGCAATAATAGGCAAAAGCTATGTATTGTTTATTGAAAAGTCTGCAATGGAAGCGAGCGATACAAAATAGTGCGATAAGCAAGGGATGGGACTATTTAACATGTCCCCCTCGGGGGTAAGCTGCGGGATGGTATGTAAAACAGGTATAATGCTCGTAGTAGAGACCACGGACATTCGACGTAACTTTACGCTTCCTGGCTGTTGCATCGTGAGTTCGGTAATTCTAGTGCGGACGGGACTTACAGGAAGCGGAGTCTGAAAGTAAGAAAAAGAAAAAGAAAAGAATGACACAATCGGGGCCCACAGTGCGGTTGAGCCGCGTGCAGGCGTGTCGTGGTCGTGCCCTCCCTTATGCCCATGGTATCTCGGGCGTAGTTATGTATCGTAATCTTGGCTTATTTGTTTCGCGAGGGCTGGGGTTGGGGCGGATTACTCTGGCGATGCTCGGATCGTGCTAAGCGGTCTTATGCGTAGGTTACTCTGGGCACGCTTGATGGTGGCGGACATTTAATGGCGGACCGGGAATTGCTGTGAGAGGCTGCTTTGCACCTCCACGCGAGAACGCCGTGTGCTCCTCCGTTCGGAGAGGCGTTCGGTGTTTCCATTGACCGTGATTACTCCTCGAGGGCTGGCATCTTGAGCTTGAGGTATCGTAGTGCGACACCGCATTGAACTTTACCGTCACGGTTCGTCCGAAGCGATCGCGTGATAGCCGCTGAGAGCAGGACTATGTCGAAGATAAACTCTTAAGCCGGAAGTTATCCGGGGATCCGAAGACCACCTCGAGTGTAAGCGAGCACTGTACAATTGGCCTCTACACCTGGAATGACGCCTTTAAAGGTCGTCTTTGTGGGTTTGATCCTTGACGGGTCTATGCCCATTTTGCACACTGTATCCTGATAAAGCAGGTTCAGGCTGCTGCCGCCATCCATCAGGACTCTGGTGAGGTGAAATCCGTCAATAATTGGGTCAAGAACCAATGCGGCGAAACCGCCGTGACGGATGCTAGTGGGTTGGTCCCTTGATCGAAGGTGATCGGGCGGGGAAGACCATGGGTTGAACTTGAGGCGGTGGCTCCATCGCATATCGCCCCTTAGTGCGCTTCCGCTCCCTTTTGGGTATGTGGGTTGCGTATATCATGTTCAACGTCCGCACTTGTGTGGGAAAGCCCTTATGTCCTCTATTGTTCAGCGGCGGGGCTCTTCCTCATCATCGCTATGCAGCCCCTTGTCGTTGTTTTTCGGTAGCTTAGCTTGCTGCTTGCTTGAACACCCAACAATCCTGTTGTTGTGGTTGGCTGGTTTTCGGGGTGCCATGTATCGGCGCAAGCGATCGAGTATTCGGTCCAAGTTGGGCCGGGCCCTGGTATTTCTTTTGAATGGCTTCTTCCGTGACGGGTTTAGAGCCTTTGAATCCGGCATTCTTGTCGTATCTTCACATTGTCACCGTTAATCGGCGTTTATGCTTATTCGTAGCGACCTGCCATTGCTGTCCTTGGTATCCGAACTACCGGTGTTTGGCCAAGTTGTTGCTTGAGCTAGCCAGCTGTCCTCTCCCATAAGCGGGTCATGAGTGTGGTGAGGGCTGCCATGGATTCGGCTTTTCTGTCCTTGGTGCGGGCTAGCCACTCGTCGCGGATGTTGTGTTTGAAGGCTGCTAAGCGCCTCTGCATCCGGACGGTCGGCGATCTGATTTTTCTTTGTTAGGAACTGCGTCGAATTGTCGGCCAATTCTTACGGCTGCTGAATTATATGGCTAAGGTCATCGGCGTGCGGTGAGTGCACATATGTGGCCTTGAAGTTATCAAGGAATGTGGCTTCCAGGTCCTCCCAACAACCGATTGACTCTGCTGGTAAGTTGTTGAGCCAATGCCGAGCTGGTCCTTTAAGCTTGAGTGGGAGGTATTTGATGGCATGTAGATCGTCACCGCGTGCCATGTGGATATGGAGGAGATAGTCCTCGATCCAGACCGCAGGATCTGTGGTACCATCGTATGATTCGATGTTTACGGGTTTGAAGCCCTCAGGGATTTGATGATCCATTACTTCATCTGTGAAGCATAGTGGGTGTGCGGCGCCTCTGTATTGGGCTATATCATGACGTAGCTCATATGAGCTTTGTCTCTGTGTTCGGCCCGGCGGGTTTCTTTGTATCGGCGTGGCGGTAATCATCCAGTCGTTGGGCATACGCAATCTGTAGATCGATCTTGTATGCTTTGCCTTATCCTCAATATATCTACATAAGTCCGTAGCGTTTTCCGTGCCTTGGTACTTTGAGCAGCGTCGGGCGTGGCTTGGCGGAGGCGAGAGGCTTCTCTGTCGCTGACCGCAGGGTGGCGATCTGCCATGTCGTGCGCTGGTGGCGTGGGTGCTTCCTCCTACGATCGAGGCAGCGGCCTGCGTTTGGGGTAGCTTTTGGAGGCGTTCGAGTTCATACTCTTGGCTGCAAGGACTTGATCCATCAGCCGACTAGCAGGTCTTGGTCAGCTCTCTAAGCTGTTGCTGCTTTTTCTTGAGGCTGCTTGCCGTGGCCATGAGCCTGCGTTTAAAACGCTCTTGTTCGGCGGGATCCTCAGGCACGACAAATTCATCGTCGTCGAGGCTTGCCTCATCTTCGGAGGGAGGCGCATAATTATCGTCATCTACCTCTCTTTCTGCCTCACTATCGTGCGGACTTGCTTCTCCCTCCTCCTGCGCTGAGTCCTGCTGGAGGGGGTCGTCTTCGGCACTATCCGGGATATTATTGTCTCCCGTGCCGGAATCACCGTTTTGCTGTGGCGGGATTTAGGCGGCGCCAGCGGCCTGGCGCTTGGGTTGTTTCTTGGAGGGTCATCCTCCATTGTTCCATCGCCGTTCCCATCTTTTGGGATGTCCACCATGTATATGTCGTATGGGAGGTGGCCTTCGGTGCCCGTGGGCGCTGGTTCTTAGTCGTCTCGGCATCGTCGTCCATACCGTCGATGTCTTGGTCGAAGTCGAGCATGTCGGTTAAATCATCGGCGGTGGCTACAAAGTGGGTGATGGGTGGGCGTTGAATTTCTTCGTCGTCCGCATCCCAACCTTCTGGCGTAGTCCGACCAGGGCTCTCGGATAAAGAGAGACTTTAGTGAATTCAGGATGTCGCCAAAGGCGAGTCTTTGAAAGATGCCCTTGCGATGAACTCCATGACCGGCGTAATCGGATTCGATTGGCGGTATGGAGGTTGAGTCGGGAGAGAGTCGGCACCACAGAGTCATAGTCTTCATAAAGACAGGGATGGAGTTTGGCTCAATCGCCGTAGAGATCGTAGCCCCGGCGGTGTCAACCAACCGTCCTCGTCGGCAAAAGCAGGCTCGGATTAAGGGTCGGGCGGATACTCGTCTTGACCTCGAGCTGTTGGTGGCGAGCTAGATCGTACCCATCAAGGCGGTGCGGAATGCTCGGGTGTGGCTCGAATCCGTCGAAGATCAAGTCTCCGCGGACATCGGTAGTATAGTTCAAGGTTCCAAATCTGACGATGGCGAGGCGTAGCTTCGATCTGCTCCGGATGGCCTAGCGAATTGGCCCATGATGCAAAGCCGCGAATCGAAGATCTATCCGGGTGAAAAGTCTCACCACTGGACTGCGTCGTTCTTGATGATTGAAGGAGCCATCGGGCCTATAGGTGGCAGCGAAGGAACTCTCAATGAAAGCACCAATGTCGGTGTCAAAACCGGCGGATCTCGGGTAGGGGTCCCGAGCTGTGCGTCTAAGCGGATGGTAACAGGAGACAAGGGACGATGTTTTACCAGTTTGGGCCCTCTCGATGGAGGTAATACCCTACTCTGCTTGATTAATATTGATGATATGGGTAGTACAAGAGTAGATCTACCACGAGATCGAGAGAGGCTAAACCTAGAAGCTACCCTATGGTATGATTGTTGTTAGATCCTCGGACTAAAACCCTTCGGTTTATATAGACACGAATAGGGTTAGGGTTACTGAGTCGGTTACAATGGTAGGAAATCTACATATCCGTATCGCCAAGCTTGCCTTCCTCGCCAAGGAAAGTCCTATCCGAACAAGGGACGAAGTCTTCAATCTTGTATCTTCATAGTCTAGGAGTCCGACCAAAGATGATAGTTCGGCTATCCGGACACCCCCTAGTCCAAGACTCCCTCAACTGGCTTGCACCCGTTGTATGTGAACGTAGAGCTTATCACACCCAAGGTGTCTCGGCACGACGAACTTTCGCAACGGTGCATACTCAGGGAGAACACTTGTACCTTGAAATTTAGTGAGAGGTCATCTTATAATGCTACCGCCGAACTAAGCAAAATAAAATGCATCAAGGATAAACATCACATGCAATCAATATAAGTGATATGATATGGCCATCATCATCTTGTGCCTTTGATCTCCATCTCCAAAGCACCGTCATGATCACCATCGTCATCGGCTTGACACCTTGATCTCCATTGAAGAATCGTTGTCGTCTCGCCAACTATTGCTTCTACGACTATCGCTACCGCTTAGTGATAAAGTAAATCAATTACATGGCACTTGCATTTCATACAATAATGTGACAACCATATGGCTCCTGCCAGTTGCCGTTAACTCTGTTAGAAAACATGATCATCTCAGACAATAAAATTTAGCATCATGTCTTGACCATATCACATCATAACATGCCCTGCAAAAACAAGTTGGACATCGTCTACTTTGTTGTTGCAAGTTTTACGTGGCTGTTACGGGCTGAGCAAGAACCGTTCTTACCTACGCATCAAAACCATAACGATTTTTCGTCAAGTGTGTTGTTTTAATCTTCAACAAGGACCGGCGTAGCCACTCGATTCAACTAAATTTGGGCTGACACCCGCCACCACACGTATGCGAAGCACGTCGGTGAACCAGTCTCGCGTAAGCGTTCGCGTAATGTCGATGCAGGCGCTTCATCCAACAATACCGCCGAATCAAAGTATGACATCTTTGGTAAGCAGTATGACTAATATCGCCCACAACTCTTTGTGTTCTACTCGTGTAAACGCCCCGATCGGCTATATCTCCCGCGTGAGAGCCACGACTTAGAGCATAACGCATTGAAAGCAATGTCATAAGTGAGGTAATCTTCACACAACCCTGTAATAATTAAGGGAAAGATACATAGTTGGCTTACGATCGCCACTTCACACGATACATAAATAAACATCCATCATTGAGTACACTCAAGGTCCGACTACGGAACCAAAATAAAGAAGATACCCCAAATGCTACGGATCCCGAATCGTCCCAAGCTGGGCACCACTCTGATCATCTGGAAAAGACACATAGTAACGACCACGTTCCTCGTCGAACTCCCACTTGAGCACGGTTGAGTGCTTTGCTTGGCCTCATCGGAACCTGCAACTGTTTGGAAGTATCATGGGTCACGGGGACTCAGCAATCTCACACCAGCGAGATCAAGACTATTTAAGCTTATAGGAAGGACAGAGTAGTAAAGTGGAGCTGCAGCAAGCGACTAGCTTATATGGTGGCTACTTATAAAGAGGCGAGAGAGAAGCAAAGCACGGTCGTGAAACTAGTAGTGATCAAGAAGTGATCTGAACTACTTACGTCGGACATAACTCCAACACCGTGTTCACTTCCGGACTCCGCGAGAAGAGACCATCACGGTTACACTGCTTGATTGATGTGTATTTTATTGAGGTCAACTTTGGGTTTTCTACAACGGACATTAACAAATTCCCATCGCCTCATAACGCGAGCACGGCTTTGAAAGATATTACCTGCGGGGTGTCCCAACTTAGCCCATTATAAGCTCTCACGGTCAAAGAAGGATATTCCTTCTACGGGAAGACCGATCAATCTCGGAATCCCGGACTACAAGACATTTCGACAGACAATAAAACAAGAC
Source organism: Aegilops longissima (assembly GCA_021605205.1). NCBI lineage: Eukaryota > Viridiplantae > Streptophyta > Magnoliopsida > Poales > Poaceae > Aegilops > Aegilops longissima. Next base: position 21,299 of record JAHIAM010004773.1, read on the forward strand.
CAGCAAAGCCACCCGAATGTGCCGACAAATCCCGATAGGAGCTGCACATATCTCGTTCTCGGGCACACGGATAAGCGAAGCGTCTGAGGAAAGCGTAATCCATGTTGCCAAGGAATGGTCCATACGGTGCTCTAGTTTGGACCAGCGCTTTCGAAAGAACTGGCGGGGTTTAAAATAAGATGACCCTCGGGCTCGCGAAAACCGGGGAAAAAAGGCTTGGGTGGCAAATGGTAAAACCAAAGTTGGGCCTTCTTTGGGCGAGTCTTATTCAAAGCGAACTGTCAAGGGGTCCCATAAATCACCCAACCGTGTAAAGAGCGAAATCAAGGAACATAACACGGTATGGCGGAAACTAGAGCGGCAAGAGTGGAACAAAACACCAGGCATAAGGCCGAGCCTTCCACCCTTTACCAAGTATATAGATGTATTAATTATAGCAGATATATATTGTGATATCCCCAACAGGTAAACATGTTCCAATAAGGAACAACATCTCCATGTTCAACAAGGAACAAACTTCAGCTTCACTGCAACTAACAGCGCTATAAGAGGCTGAAACAAGCGGTAACATAGCCAATCAACGGTTTGCTAGGAAAGGATGGTTAGGGGCTGACATGGCAATATGGGTGGCATGATATAGCAAGTGGTAGGCATCGCAGCATAGGCATAGCAAAGAAGCGAGCAACTAGCATAGCAAAGATAGAAGTGATTTCGAGGTATGGTCATCTTGCTGCAATGTTCTCGAGTTGTCGAAAGCTTGATCCTCGGCGTTCTCAACAGGTTCCTCGTTCACGTACTCGTCTCCGACTCTACCCAAAGCAACAACACAAACAAAGGAACCACAATAAATCACGGTGCAATGCACAATCCACATGATGCAAAACATGACATGATATGCGAGATGGGATATGCAATGCTTATGTGCGCTCGGAAGGTAAATGATTAACCAGGCATCAACAGCAAACCAAGCATGCCACTGGAAAGATGAGATGATTTGGTTGAAATCGATATAAAGATCACGGAAGCGGATGCACGGTTTGGAAATGACAAGCAAAACAAGAATGGCGCAAATCTGCCATTAACAGCATGATGCCACTTTGCAAGCAACAATTAATTAAGCTACTGCACCCAAACGTATCAACAAAGCACATGGCAGTGATCTACACATGATGCTCGACAAAAGATGAGCAATGAGCTACGGCTAGTTCACATCATAACATGTTCAAACAAGCATGGCAAAAGTGCACAAAATATCAGGCTGGACATGGCAAAAACAGCATCAGGTTGCAATGTTCAGAGCAACAAAACTACATGCTACAGGAACTTAAAATAGCAAAACATGGCATGGCATGAATCTACTCAAAGCATATTTCAAAAGTCCCTTACTGACCATAAGCCAAAAAGGACTAGAAAATATAGTAACACCCATGTCAATATTGAAAGTCTCGTTAACAGATTCAGCAACTTGACATGTCAAAAACTGATAACGAGAGGGCATGTTTACAAGCTCAATGCACTCACTACAGAGCCTCAAATGATAAACTAAGCATACATACATCAAGAAGACATGACATAGAAGACATACATGGCAAGAATAATTACATAGCATATATGGATCAACCACAACAAGCTAGGCAAAATTGAATAACACGTATACAATCTGCCAGGAAACATTTGATAGCAAAAGTAGAGCTCGATTGACTCAAGCTATGGCACTCCATAATTGCAAACAAGGGCACGGATGGATAGAGAAAGACATGTTTTACAAAACACCCTTACTGAAGTATCTCAAAATATGCATAGATCTCACGGTATCATCAAGTAAACATGGCATCAAAATCAGCTAAAACAGGGCTGAAATCAGCAACATTAGGACACCTACTTTGCATGCTTGTGCTAGTCACCACACAGATCAAAAAAATACATGGCATACACCCCTGGAAAGATGACATGGCATTTTACAAAACACATGTAGGAATCAAATTCATAGGGTGCACACATTAATCATGGCAAAAATAACAAAAGTGCAAGTTCTGATAAAAATCAGCAACTAACATCACATAGCACTCTTCCAACAGCATTTCGGGCATCAAGATGAGCTCAAATGAAAATGATGCAATGGAAAGAAGTGATCTACTCTTGAGACGAACATTTTGACATATTATCGCGAAAAGTGGATCTCGGATGCGAAGATATAGCAAGATGAAAATTGCACAAAATTACAATAGATGCAAAAACTTAGAAAATGGAGGAGAGAGAGAAGTCAGCGGGCTCGGGATTGAGGCGGATCGGGCGGATCGGCGCGGATCAGGCGACAGGCGGCTGAAGGCAGGAGCTCGCCGAACCGGCGAGGAAGGAGGCCGGGCCGATGGAGCCTGGCCGGGCCGGTCGGCCGGTATGTGAAGCGGCGTCGTGGAGAATGCAGGCGGCGCGGCGTGTGTGACGAGGCTTGACCTGGCCGGAGCCCGGCCAGCCGGGCAGCGATGAAGGAAGCGGAGCGGAGGAGGCAGGAAGGGCCATGGTAGCGAAGGCCTGAGGCCAGGCAGGTGTGTGGGCAGGCAAGCCCGCGTGGGCCCAGCAGGCAGCAGCATGAGCGGCGATCACGGACAGGTGGCGGCCCTTGATTAGGCGGCGGCCTTGAAATGTCGTGAGCGGCGGACACGTCCAGCTGTGTGGGGGTTTTAGGGTTTCGGGGAAGAGGATGATCCGGTTTGGGAGGTGTTTAAATAGGCATAGAGGAGCTAGGAGAGTCAAATGAGGTGTAGTTTTCGCCCACGATCGTGATCGAGCGACGGAGAGCATGGGAGTGACTTAGATGGGTTATTGGGCTGTTTTGAAGGGTGCTGGGCTGCAACTTAAAGAGGCCTTTGCGAAGAGTGCGGTTAACCGTTGGAGTACCAAGCGAGCTCCAAATGACCGAAACTTGACGGTGGTCTGGGTGGTATACCAAGGCCACTAGACAAACCTCGGTCCATTTCGAGAAGGTTTAATACCGCTTTGCGGAAAAAGCGTAAAAGGACGCCGGGGAAGATAGGAGTGCGGATTGCAAAGCGGACAACGGGAAAAATGCTCGGAATCATGAGGCGAACACGTATGCAAATCGATGCACATGATGACATAATATAAAATGCATGACACGGACAAAAAGCAAAAGGAAAACCCAACCACGGAGGAATATCATATATCAAAGCGAAAATGGCAAGAGTTGGAGTTACAAATATGGAAAGTTACTTCCGGGTGTTACATCGTGCATATAACATCTACGCATAGACACGGCTCGATACGATATTGGGGAGCGCGGTAATTTCAAAAAATTCCTCGCTACGCAAGATCCATCTAGGTGATGCATAGCAATGAGAGGGAGAGTGTTGTCTCGTACCCTCATAGACCGAAAGCGAGCGTTAGGACAAAGCGGTTGATGTAGCCATCGTCTTCATGATCCGACCGATCCTAGTACCGAAAGTCGACACCTCCACGATCTGCACACGTTCAGCTCGGTGGCGTCCCACGAACTCTCGATCCATCGAGTGTCGAGGAGAGAGCCGTCCACTCGGCGGCGTGATGGCGGTGATGATGAAGTTACCGGCGTGAGGCTTCGCCTAAGCACACAGCAGTATGACCGAGGTGGATTATGGTGGAGGGGCACCGCTGCAGCTAAGACAATGTTAACTTGTGTGTCTATGGGTGCCCCTCCCGTATATATAGGAGTGGAGGAGGGAGGCCGACCCTCTATGGTGCCACTGGAGGTAGGATTCCTCCCCTCCTAGTTGGACTAGGAGAGGAAGGAAGGGGAGGAAGGAGGAAGGAAGGGGGCTGGCCCCCACCCAAGTCGGATTGAGCTTGGGGCTGGGCGCCCCTCCTAGGCTCCTTCTCCTCTCTCCACTATATTTAATAAGCCCATATACTTCCGGGGGTTCGGTAACCTCCGGTACTCCGATAAATCTGTGAACTCACCCAGAACCATTCCGATGTCCAAACATAGTCATCCAATATATCGATCTTTATGTCTCGACCATTTGAGACTGCTCGTCATGTCCGTGATCATATCCGGGACTCGAACTACCTTGATACATCAAAACACATAAAATCATAATACCGGTCGTCACGAGCGTTAAGCGTGTGGACCCTACGGGTTTGAGAACTATGTAGACATGACCAAGACCGTCTCCGGTCAATAACCAATAGCGGAACCTGGATTTTCATATTGGCTCCCACATATTCTCTGAAGATCTTTATCGGTCAAACCACATAACAACATCGTTGTTCCCTTTGTCATCGGTATGTTACTTGCCCGAGATTCAATCGTCGGTATCTCAATACCTAGTTCAATCTCGTTACCGGCAAGTCTCTTTACTCGTTCCATAATGCATCATCTACTTAACTAACTCATTAGTCACATTGCTTGCAAGGCTTATAGTGATGTGCATTACCGAGAGGGCCCAGAGATACCTCTCCGACAATCGGAGTGACAAATCCTACTCTCGATCTATGCCAACTCAACAAACACCATTGGAGACACCTGTAGAGCACCTTTATAATCACCCAGTTATGTTGTGACGTTTGGTAGCACACTAAGTGTTCCTCCGATATTCGGGAGTTGCATAATCTCATAGTCATAGGAACATGTATAAGTCATGAAGAAAGCAATAGCAAATAAACTAAACGATCAAGTGCTAGGCTAACGGAATGGGTCAAGTCAATCACATCATTCTCTAATGATGTGATCCCGTTAAACAAATGACAACTCATGTCAATGGCTAGGAAACTTAACCATCTTTGATTCAATGAGCTAGTCAAGTAGAGGCATACTAGTGACACTCTGTTTGTCTATGTATTCACATATGTACTAAGTTTCTGGTTAATACAATTCTAGCATGAATAATAAACATTTATCATGATATAAGGAAATATAAATAACAACTTTATTATTGCTTCTAGGGCATATTTCCTTCAAAGCACACACTACTGGAAACAGGGAATTTGCCATCAGCCAGCTCTTTGCCATCAGCCGGTGATGGCAAAAACGTCTTTACCATCTGCTTATAAAAATAGATGGCAAAGAAGCGTGACGACAAATAACATGGTTGCCATCAGCCAATTCTTTGCCATCTGCTAGTGGATGGCAAATAATCTTGCCATCTGCGGCGAGATGGCAAGAGGTTAACAAATCTGTAGCCGTCAAGAGTGTAACGGCCTACCAGCCCACCTCTTTGCCATCTGCGGCGGGCGGCAAGATTCTTGCCATCTATTTGGCAGATGGCAAAGATAAGAATTATTTTTTCAGGTGAAAAAAAACTATGGGGTTATCCTCCTCTCTCCCCACCATCCACAGCCCAGTCCCACATTACGTCGCCCTCGCTCCTTCCTTCCTCACCCGCCCGCTCCCCACCTCCTCCTCCTTCTGCGCCCTAAGAGCCCTTGCCGCCCTGCTGCTACTCCTCCACCGGCCAGCCCTGCTGCATCATGAGCCCCTCCCTCCTCTTTGCCTTCGGTGGTGATGGTGGGGTCAGCGAGGAGAGCCTTGGCGGCAGCCATGGGCGACTCCATGGCGGGACCACCGCCGCCCATGGCGCGCCTGCGGCAGCGGCGCACTCCTGAGGCTCGGGATGTCGTGGCGGGCTGTGGACGAGGCGGGGCCCTTGATCGTTCCCCTCGAGGGGCTGGTCGGGCTGGCCGGGGATCTGAGCCACCGTTCACGGATTTCTCGCAGCTTGCACTACACCCTGCTCCCCGCCGTCGCCGCCCACTCCCTGCTGCCGCAGCCTGTGATTCCCCACGGTGAGGCAACTCCCAGTTGGCGAGCGTCGCATAGGCGTCGGTGAGGACATGGGCGAGGGAGGTGGCCCTGTTGTGCACGACGGGGAGGCAGATGTCGACGCGTGTCTCCTCTCTGGAGGTGTGTGCATCCGATGGTGAGGACCCTAGCTCCACACCCTTTTATCGTTGATGAATGAAACCTGCAGGTACATCTCTTTCTTTCTCTGATCTACTTTTCCTCTCTCACATACGATTCTGCACCTTCTCGCCACTAACACGATGGAATGAAGCATCTTGCTTGATGTCTTTGTTTAGTTTACGTAGGTGAAGGTTACGAAGTGTGAGCTCTGATTCTTCCCTCTGGCGGTCCCATCTTTGCCATAACACGGTAATTGATTGCTGCTTTTCTAATGCATGTGTTTTTAGTAGGCTGCTGGTGTATCATGTCATTACATGTATGTTGCAAGCGGGAAACTAGAAGATTTTTGATGGGATTGCCCGCTTACCTTCCATAGGAGCTTTAGTTGGATTCTTGATGTTGCCACTAGATTTATTTGTGCAAAGAAATCTGGAACACGAAGATGGCAATTGCATGTTGTGCGGACTAATTGGTTGGTCATTACGGGGTATATGCTCTGTTTTTTAAGGTACACTCGGTGTTTATTAGCATCGAGTTACATGGTAGACATGACAGGAGAAATAAATTGATATTTTCGATAAAAGCGAGATATAAATTGATATAAAACTCTTTGTGTGTCCTCTCCAGATTAGGAGGACACGGAGAGACACAGAATCGAGAAATGAGTCCTCTCCAGATAGATTAGCAGTATTGTTAGGCTGGACAGCTCTGAACCCCATTCCAGGGTAACTATGGTTGGTGATATCAAAGTCTATCGTACAATATCTCTATTTGTTATTCAACTTAGCAAATTTTCATCTTCATTTAGATATTACTTATCCATCTTACAACTTCATGGCATGTTTGCTTTAAGATGTCTTGCAGGTGCTATGTTTATTTCTGTAGAAGGTTTCTCTCCTGGATTTTGCATCAATTGTTCCCAGGATGATTGTTTTCATGACTATCAGGAAATCAGATCGAGGCTATATTCAGTTCATGAACTGCTGAAACAAATACATCTCAGGTGTGCTTCCTGATCTTGCTCTAAGGACAAATATAACCTTCTCCTTTCACCACCAATCCTTTTTCTTATCTTTAGGTTAACTAGCCGGGTGACCCGCGCATTTCTTGCTAGACTTCAATATTTTAATATATTTTGGTGGTTTTCATTGCCTATCTTCTTTCCGATTACATAAGTTTTTATATTAAGAAATGTAGCTTAGATGTGTTTGGATAAATTATTAATCATTGCAAGGTATATTTCTGTAAAATTTATATATTTGATGGTAAATATTTGATTTTATACATTTTTTAATAAATTGTCATTGATCCCATATCCATTATCCGTCCACTTCCCAATTTAAAAGAATGTAAACAGTGAATGATGGGAAAGTTTCTAAAATATTCTCTCATTGGGCTCGTTGAAGCTTGTCACTTATGTTGGTGTTTATTTATTTTTCAGGTGATTGTATTTTTTAAGGAAAGTACAGTGATTTATTACATATTTGACATGCATTAGATTTTTTATTTATAAAACATTCTCTATCATTCAGTCCTAACAATTATATTTGGTATTGTTCTCTCCAACAGTATTTTCCCACTTGGTCAAATATTAGTGAATTTGTTTTTGTTGTTGCATTGTAGCATTGACATGACATTTAAATTATATAAAGGCGACATTAATCAAACACATGTGCCTCCGGTATACATGTAAGACATAGAATTCTGCGTTTAATTGTATTTTTTTAAAATCGCCCATTCTTGACAAAGATCGACATCCTGCAATCGAAGCCATGTATCCATACTAATATTAATATTTCTCTCTTTTACTACTCTTAAATGGGTTACTATTTTCCCATAGCCAAATATTAACTCATCTACCATCGCACCATTTATATGTCATTTGAATACATAAAAATATTGTAGTTGGGGAACTCCGTGGGAATCTTTTTGGTATTTGTATTTTTGATACTAAAGTCCTTTGGAGTGTAGCAACAAATCATTAATGGCACCAAGGTTAGTATCATACATGTCAAAACCAATTAATCAATAATAAAATGCCTAAACTTCATGTCCTCTTACACATAATTAATAAGAGATATCTAGTAGTATATGTTCTCTTCCACCTAATTAATAAACTTCATGTCGCTTCATAATTTGCATCACCATTATCCTTCTTGCAATTGCATTTCCAGTTATTTGCAGGGTATTTGCAGATATCATATTATGATGTCGTCCATGTCCGATCCTTTTTTCCATATGTAGGCACTGTCCTCTTACTCTAAATGTTTATGTTGTTTTGCTATCTAAAACAAAGTAACTATTTGTGTATGTTCATTTAGAATGGTATTAAACTTTGTCTTATCGGATCTTGTTAGTAGGTACTTTTTGGTGTCCTTGCGTTACTGCACCAACTTATATTGTACTATAACAGAAATCAGATTTTAGTTTATTTTAACTTTAATTCTATATTCAACTACACGGGTTAGATTTTACATTTAAGCCCTACAGCTAAATTTTATACTCCCTCCGTCCCAAAATAAGCTGGCAGATGGCAAAGAGGCCACGTGTCATCTACATGTAAAATTTGGGCTGGCCTATTTGGGCCCTTTGCCATCTGCCAGCAGATGGCAAAGCTCTTGCCATCTGTTGGCAGGCGGCAAAGAATGCAACCTTGCCATCTGCTAGCGAGCGACAAAACATGAAGCCTTTGCCATCTGTTGGCGGGCGGCAAAATATGCCGTTAACCTTCTAGCAGGCTAACCCGTTAAGAGGCTTTGCCATCTGCCGGCGGATGGCAAAGCCACCAACTCTTGCCATCGGCCAGTAGACGGCAAAAAAGCCTTACGGCGGGGTTTGGACAAACTGTTTGCCATCTGTTGGCGGATGGCAAAGCCTTGCCATCGGCCGACCATGCCTTTGCCAATGGCGAGATGGCAAAGTGCAGTTCGATGGTGACACCAGCCCACAAGGTCTTTGGTCGCTATGGGCAGGAGGCCGATTAGGACTAGGAGAAGGGGCCATCCCCTTTCCTTCTCCTTCTCCTTCTCCTTTCCTACTCCGTGTGGGAGGTGGAATCCTACTAGGACTAGGGAGTCCTAATAGGACTCCACACCTTGGCGCGCCCCCTAGGGCGGCTGTCTCTCCTTCTCCGTCCTTTATATCACGGAGGTAGGGGCACCCAAAGACACACAAGTTGATCTTTTAGCCGTGTGCGGTGCCCCTCCACGATTACACACCTCGATCATATCTTACGTAGTGCTTGGCGAAGCCTGCGCGATAACTTCATCATCACCATCCTGCCCGTCGTCTTGGCGGAACTCTCCCTCGGCATCAACTGGATCAAGAGTTCGAGGGACGTCATCGAGCTGAACGTGTGCTGATCACGGAGGTGCCGTGCGTTCGGTACTTGGATCGGTTGGATCGCGAAGACGTTCGACTACATCAACTGCGTTACTAAACGTTTCCGCTTTCGGCCTACGAGGGACGTGGACACACTCTCCCCGCTCGTTGCTATGCTTCTCCTAGATAGATCTTGCGCGATCGTAGGTAAATTTTTTGAAAATACTATGTTCCCCAACACATAGTGCTAAGCTAACGGATGGGTCTTGTCCATCACATCATTCTCTAATGATGTGACCCCATTCATAAAATGACAACACATGTCTATGGCTAGGAAACATAACCATCTTTGACAAACAAGACAGTCAAGTAGAGGCATACTAGGGACAATCTGTTTGTCTATGTATTCACACATGTACTAAGTTTCGGTTAATACAATTCTAGCATGAATAATAAACATTTAGCATGATATAAGAAATGTAAATAACAACTTTATTATTGCCTCTAGGGCACATTTCCTTCACCTTTGTTGTCAAAGTCGGTGGGCGTGTACGGCGTATGGGCTGCCTAGGCTTCAACATATATCGGACCGAACTTGGCGTCCGCCAAACTCATGTCATCATCAAGGTCATGGCCTATCACACAATCAAACAATATGGTAAAAAACGGCATCGTAATCAAGTGAGAATCACATCTAAAGGATTAGCCATACCTCTTGGGTGACCGCACCCTCATCATCGAGATAAGAATATGAGGAAGTCACATCGTCCCCACGATTGTGAGATAAGGGGTCTAATGGTGTGAACCTAGAGGCACATGATTCATCATATTCGGGTCACGACAACCGAGAAGGTTCAATAACCGCCTTAACTTCTTGGCTTTGGCTTGTAACATGGACAAGTGTATAAGATACAAAACTCCATAAGATATGTAACATGGACACATGAGTGCGTTATGTACCTTGAGAAATTTTCGTAGTGGACCTTCATCATTGTCTTCTCAACCGTGTCTTCTCGAGAATAGGTGGCTTTCATCAGCTGATTTCTTGATCTGGTTGCGTTGCGCATGAGAGCGAAGTAACACGTTAGCCATTCAAACATGTGTGTCGACAAACAGGAAAGTAAAGAAGGAACACTTTACCACATAGTTAATCACGGAACAGCGGGGACTCCTAGTCCTTCACGACATCTTTGTTGTACTTCCCTTTGATAGATCCTCAAAGTTTACGGGTTCTTCAAGAATAACTTCATTGTATGCCGGTGGGCATATCTCAACTCAGTATTTTCAAGAAGCCATCGTAGGTAGTTATCGAAAGCAAGTGAGCTATGCTCACGAAGCTGAAGCAGCGTCTGTATTCTGAGCTTGCTCCACACAAAGATGGAGCGGGTAACATCTGAATCATGATGCTTGTCCAGTCCTTTATCTTCGCTGCTTTCTCTGTCCAACCTGCATGGTATAAAACCAAACATTAGCACAACTAAGAAGGAGTGGCGATGCTTAGTAAATCGCTTCATGCTCTCTTACCTATGAAGTGCTTTGTCCGTGTCCACCCTCTCCATGAGTGAGGTGGAGCAGACCAAGCTGACGATACAGCGATGTGGCAAGTGAAGCTCAACCGCCCAGTTGCATATCAGTGGGCACCGCATGAGCCAAAGATCCCTATCCCGCAAGCACATTGGGTCGATGGCAAACTCTGGAGTGTACCCTACTGTGTCATTGGCGCCATATGGCTGCCATTGCACCTATGAAATGGGTAAACAAGGCAACATTGATGACAATTATTCAGGCAAGCATGAGAAATAACTGAAGTAATGTCCTCGTTACCTGCTCGGGCGTAATCGTGTCCAACTTGGCAATGAACTTTTGGTACATGAGATTGACATCGTTCGTCATCTCGGAAACCACATCCCACTTGTAAGCCCAAGTGGGGCACCGTAATTCGTCATATTCATCCCAAGGATTAAACTTGACGCTCTTCAGGCGTCCAATAGGCATCGCTCCCAGCTCCATACGAAACTAGAAGCAGATTACCACCAATATCGCCCTATCGTGATCCTACAACCGCGTTGTCCGATTACATATGAAAGAAAACAATGCTAACTTGACAGCAAGGTTGCATTGCTAATGAAGAAATGAGTTGATAACAAAACAAACCAACTACCTATCCGTACAAGTAGGCAAGAGGCGCTGAACCCCATCTCCATTTGCTATCGAAGGCGGTCAGCGCCTTCAGCCACATCCATGGGCGTTCTTGCCGTGGAGTCGAGAAAAAAAGTCCTCGAGACAATGTACCACATATGACACGAGCATGTGTGCGGACCACATCATCGATGGCATCCGTAGGGCAATGGGAAAAGTTCCTTTGAATCCATGTGAAAGCAGCTCGGCTGCTTTCCTTTCCTTCTTCTTCTTCTCTTCTCCTCGTCTACATCAGCCTCGGCCTCGGTAGGAGCTATCCGATAGAAGCAGTCATCTGCTGGCGCCACCCATCGAATCGATGCTCATACGAGAGGCCTACGTCGTCTCAACGTATCTATAATTTTGATTGCTCCATGCTATATTATCTTCTGTTTTGGACATTATTGGGTTTTATTTTACACTTTTATATTATTTTGGGACTAACCTATTGACCCGAGCCAGTTCAGTTCTGTTTTTCCCTTGTTTGATGTTTGAAGAAAAGGAATATCAAGCGTAGTCAAAGCGGAATGAAACCTTCTAGAAGTTATTTTTGGAAGAAAGCTACCGATAGACTTGGAGTGCGTCGGGGAAAAGCGAGGGAGCCACGAGGTAGGGCGCGCCCACCCCTAGAACACGCCTCCACCCTCGTGGGCCCTCTTCGCTTCCTGGCGTGCTACACCGCCTATATATCTCCATATACCCTAAAATTTGGGGAACATAATAGATCGGGAGTTCCGCCGCGCAAGCCTCTGTAGCCACCAAAACCAATGGGACCCTATTGAGCACCACATGGGAGGAACCCTCACAGTGGCCATCTTCATCATCCGGCGCTCTCCATGGCGAGGAGGAGTAGTTCACCCTCGGGGCTGAGGGTATGTACCAGTAGCTATGTGTTTGATCTCTCTCTCTCTCTCTCTCTCTCTCTCTCTCTCTCGTGTTCTTGATTTGCACGATCTTGATGTATCATGAGCTTTACTATTATAGTTTGATCTTATGTTTCTTCTCCCCTCTACTCTCTTGTAGCGGTTGAGTTTTCCCATTGAAGTAATCTTATCGGATTGAGTCTTTAATGATTTGAGAACACTTGATGTATGTCTTGCCGTGCGTATCTATGTTGACAATGGGATATCCGTGATCCACTTGATGTATGTTTTGGTGATCAACTTGCGGGTTCCGCCCATGAACTTATGCATAGGGGTTGGCACACGTTTTAGTCGTGATTTTGCGGTAGAAACTTTGGGGCACTCTTTGAGGTTCTATGTGTTGGTTGAATAGATGAATATGAGATTGTGTGATGCATATCGTACAATCATACCCACAGTACTTGAGGTGACATTGGAGTATCTAGGTGGCATTAGGGTTTTGGTTGATTTGTTTCTTAAGGTGTTATTCTAGTATGAACTCTAGGGCTGTTTGTGACACCTATAGGAATAGCCATGGATTGATTGCAAGAATAACTTTGAGGTGGTTTCGTACCCTACCATAATCTCTTCGTTTGTTCTCCGCTATTAGTGACTTTGGAGTGACTCTTTGTTGCATGTTGAGGGATAGTTATATGATCCAATTATGTTATTATTGTTGAGAGAACTTGGACTAGTGAAAGTATGAACCCTAGGCCTTGTTTCCTAGCATTGCAATACCATTTGTGCTCACTTTTATCATTAGTTACCTTGCTGTTTCTATATTTTCAGATGACAAAAACCTATATCTACCATCCATATTGCACTTGTATCACCATCTCTTGGCGAACTAGTGCACCTATACAATTTATCATTGTATTGGGTGTGTTGGGGACACAAGAGACTCTTTGTTATTTGGTTGCGGGGTTGTTTGAGAGAGACCATCTTCATCCTCGCTTCCACGGATTGATAAACCTTAGGTCATCCACTAGAGGAAATTTTCTCTGTCCTACAAACCTCTACACTTGGAGGCACAACAACGTCTACAAGAAGAAGGTTGCGTAGTAGACATCAAGCTCTTTTCTGGCGCCGTTGCCGGGGAGGATAGTTCTTGAAGGTATATCTTTAGATCTTGCAATCGAGTCTTTTAGTTTCTTGTTTTAGCACTAGTTTAGTTTATAAAAGAAAACTAAAAAAAAATGGAATTGAGTTTGTCTCATATGCTTCACCTTTTAATGTCTTTCGTGAGTATGATGGAAAGGAAATTTGTGCGAAGTGTTAGAAGAAGAATGCATTAAAATCTTTGGCACTAAATCTTTGAATGATGAGCATGATTGCAATGTTGTTAGTATGAATTCCTTGAATATCCATAGTACTAATGATAATTGCACTAGTCATGATGAAAATATCTCTTATAAGCATGTCGATTTTGTGGAGTACATTGGGTTTTGCAGTACACACCAAATAGGGAAGATAGATATTGCAAGAGGCATAAGCATTTAGAGACTAAATGGTTGCAAGAAAGGCTAGATGCGTGTGCTGAAAATTTAAACTTTATTAGCCATACTTGTGAACTTTGCAATGAATGTGATCATTTCAGTACCCAATGCAAATTGTTTCATGATTGTATCGTGTCCAAAAATTGTGATGACTTGATTTCCCTTGCACATCATAATGAACTTAGTTTGCTCTTGGGTTATGAAGAAATGAAACGTATAACTAAGGATATTCCAGAATTTGCCCTTGCTAGAGTTCTTCATTTTGATCTAGAGGAGATTTATATGTATTGTGCGGTGAATTGCATTGAAAATCCTTATATTGCCAATTACATAAAGAAAATAAAACAAATAGAGGATGAAAAGAATACTAACGAAAGGAAGAGAGTTCCCAATATCCTCCTATTACTTCTTATGATGAATCGGGTAGTGAGGAGGAGCCTTCCATTCAACCAATCTCATTAATAAGGAGCTCCAAAGAGGATTGAACCCACATGATGTGGTGAAGAAGAAGAAAAAAAGGAAGAGATGTAAAAGGTATCTCTCCCAAATAATGTTGCTCCTATTATTGTTGTGCCTCATGAAAATGAATCAAAAATAATTGTGGAAGATGATTCACTTGATGATGATCTCGTTATGCCTATTGCTTGTTGTGATGATTATGATTGGGAAGATAATGATACTTCTTATGATCTTGAAAATCTTTTGGCACTTGCTTGGAAGAATATGATAATTGCTATACTATTGGTGCTATCTATACTATTAATGATGAGAGTGATTATGCTTATGATATGAAAAGGCCCAAGCTTGGGGAAGCTATGTTTGATGAGGATGACATATTTGAGAATATATTTGCTGAAATTAATGTTTGTCCCAAGCTTGGGGATGCTACGTTTAATGAATGATATTTTTAGTCTCCTAGTTTTGATATGAAAATTTATAATGATGATAGCATGCCTCCTACTTATGATGATTATATTGATAAAAGTGGGTTTGGAAGAGTGTCAACTTTAGGAATTAATGATCCCACTATTTTGGAGGATGTTGAATCTTATAATATTTATGAAAGTGGATCTGGAGAGGTCATGACTTTATTTAGCAATGATTCCACTATCTTGGAAGAGGTTTCAATCGATTATGATGAGAACAAAGTTGCTACTTATGATGATTATTGTGATGATACATATGCTATAAAAAGTAGTGATGATTATATTTATAAAACTTGTCATGATTATGATTACCCTTTTCTGAACATCACTCTTTTAATGTGGAAACAATTTATAGTGTTCAAGTCTCTTATGAAACTCCCACTATTTGAATGAGAAAATTGTTGCTTATGTGGAGTAGTAAAATTTCTATGCAAGTAGATCATGAAAAGAATGATTTAGGTGCTGGTTATATTGTTGAATTCATTCATGATGTTACTGAAAATTATTATGAGGGAGGAATGTATGCTTGTAGGAATTGCAATAATATCAAGTTTCCTCTCTATGTGCTTAAAGTTTTAAAGTTATGCTTGTTTTGCCTTCCTATGCTAGTTGATTATTGTTCCCATAAGTTGTTTGCTCACAAAATCCTATGCATAGGAAGTGGGTTAGAACTTAAATGTGCTAGCCATTGTTGGAAATATGAGCAATTTACGAATGATTTTATTAACAAAATAGTAGATAAAGCATGACTAAAATAGCAAATATAAAGCAAGTCATGCAATCAGCGGAGAGAAGGTAAACATAAATGCGCATATATGAACTTGAGGTAAACACATCTAGAACAGACACTAGATGAAGTTGCTTATCTGAAACAGAACCTAACATCGTAGGGCAGAAACTAGAGCCAAGAACTGTAGGAGGACTTCTAATAGAAAGGAGAAGAACACGTCGACCCAGCAGAATGGCGCTCGACTTGGGGTCGGTGTCCTCGCCTGCCATGTCGTCGAGGAGGTCGTGGGCGTCGGGGAAGAAGTAAATCGTCGGCGACGGATCGTCTGTGATGAATCAGCCGATGGTCGCTGGCGCTCCCAAAACCTTATCACCCTTCTCCGTACAGGACTCAAAGGTGCGGTCTCGGAGGCCTCTTGTACCGGCGTGCGGTGCCGCCGCAAGCCGGGATGAGGAAGACAGCGATATACGAGAGATTGGAGCAGTGTGGCGAGAGGAAGAGGACCTTGATGTATCTCTCTAAGAGGCGACCTCCCTTTTATAGGCGCAAGAGAAGGAGGCGAGAGGCTCGCCCGGGAGCTGAAGGAATCTGGGAGACAAGCGAGCAGCAGCAGCCGAAGAAGCGCGCCGTTGAGTTCGATGTCCACTAGAGAAAAAATGTTTCAGCTTCGAGTGACCTTTCGTATACCCGTAGTGCGTGGCAAAAATTAGACATCGGCTCGGCTCATTCTCGCAACCCGCAACCCAGGCGTGTCGTGACGAGGCATGGCGTGGCGGGCGGGAGGAGGAGGCGGCGTGGATGTCCCTCTTGTTCTCATGCTCATACAAGTGGGAAAGAACCTCCCTTATAAGGAGGTCAATTCCCTCAACTAGCAAGGTGGGACTAAACTTTAGTAGTATCCTTGCCTTGCACAAATGGGCTAAGTGGGCCTCTAGGATTTATTAGGAATTTCTGAAATAGTTATTGGGCTTCCCCAATATAGACTAAATTCAGCAATCCCCACCGGATCGAGAGGCACAGAAATTTGCCTTTGGTTCCAAAACACATTTTATATACGGTGCTGCAGTGGAGACTGTTAAGTTGAACTTCCACCTAGAACTCTATGCTACACTAGTAAGCAACTTGAGCAGTGGTGGGCCTTGAGCGCAAGTTTTGTGCGAATCTAGCTTCACATAAAGCCTTGACCGTCGTGGCTACGTGGGTCTTCCCAGGGTGGAGCTTATCGTCATACTCCGTGACCTTTCATGAGTTTACTAGAGAACCCTACTCTCATAGATTGAGGCGTTTGACAATCAGACTCATATAGGTGTGTTCTTCAAAAGATGTTACTGAGGATAACATCTCTGCTTAAATAAGCCACTTAGAACACATTAAGATATACATCAACCTGCCATGCAGATTAGGAAATATTGCATCTTCATGGAGTGGTATTGTGAATAGTAGGGATACTCTCCTCTCGGTTGACCAACAGCTTGTCTTCCACATCTAATTCACGGGATCACCGATCACAAAGAATAGAGTTACCACTGTGAACAACTCATATTGTGGGTCTCATACCCATCTCCTCGATGCATTATCTATCACATTCTGCGATAGACCCTTAGTAAAAGGATCGCCAGATTTTTAGGCGTTTGGATATAATCCAGCATAATAACTCGGAGTTTTTCATTTTCTGACAGACTTTAACCTTCTCTGAGCGTGTCTTGATGACTTCATGTTATCCTTTGAGCTACTCACTTTCGTGATCACAGTTTGATTATGCAGTTCATAAGGACACCGGTATAGGTTTCTCAACAAGCGGCAAGTCATGAAAGAGTCGTGAAGCCAATCTGCTTCAACCGTAGGCTGTATCTAGTGTTGTGAGTTCTACTTCCATTGTTGACCTTGTTAAGATGGTGCCTTGCAAGACTTCAAGAAACAGCGCCACCTCCATGAGTGAATACATAACCGCTCGTGGCCTTTATCTCATCGACATCGAGATCCAGTTTGAGTCACTATACCCTTCAAGCACCTTTGGATACCCGGTGTAGTGAATTCCATAATTTGCAGTGCCTTTCAAATAAAACAAAACTCTCTCTAGAGCTTTCCAATGCACATCTCCTGGTTTTGAGACAAACCGACTCGGTTTGCTAACAGCAAAGAGATGTCGAGTCTTGTAGCATTAGCTAAGTACATAAGCGAGCCAATAATCATGAATATTTCAATTGGTCTCTAGCAATTCTTGATTCTTTCGAAGCGACACGCTAGCATCATATGGTGTTGGAGAGGGCTTGCAGTCACTATAGCAAGCGACTCAAGATCTTTTCCACATAGTGAGATTGAAGCAATGTAATCCCACCATCATCATCTCTCAACAACTTGATGTTCAGAATAACATCAGCCACTCCTAAATCCTTCATCTCAAAACAGCGAGATAGAAAATCCATGACTTCCTTAATAACATTCAAATTTGTTCCGAAAATCAGTATGTCATCAACATACAAGCAAAGCATAACTCCTACGCCCCCACCATGGCGATAGTACACACATTTGTAAACCGTTCACAACAAAGCTGCAGCTGTTAAAGTTCTTCGAACTTCTCATGCCCTTGTTTGGGTGCTTGCTTGAGTCCATACAAAGACTTGACAACTTGCACACTTTCCCTTCTGACCATCTATTACAAACCCATCTGGTTGTTCCATATAAATTTCCTCATCCAACTCTCCATTTAAGAAAGCAGTCTTAACATCCATTTGATGAGCGAGAAGACCATGTGAGGCAGCTAGTGAAAGTAGAACTCGAATAGTGGTCGGTCGAGCCACGGTGAGTAAGTATCAAACAAGTCTTCACCTTCCTTTTGGGTATAACCCTTTGCCACGAGCGAGCCTTGTACTTTTCGATAGTACCATCAGGCCTAAGCTTCTTCTTGAATACCCATTTGCATCCTATAGGTTTGCACCCATAAGGACGATCAGTTATCTCCCAAGTTTCATTGGCCAAGATGGAATCCATCTACTTCTGAACCGCTTCCTTCCGATGGTCGGCATCTTGATGCATAGGCCTCGAAATAGAGCTGGGAGTGTCATCTATGAGATACACAAGAAAATCATCACCAAAGGACTTTGATGTCCTCTGTCTCTTGCTCCTAGTAGGAACTTCATTGTTCTCCTCCACGGGACTTTCAAGGTGTTCCATCGAAATGGCAGGTTCGATAATTATGCTTGTTTCTGATTCGATGAACTAAGCATCTCTGATTAGATGAGGTAGCCATATCCTTCATGGGAAAGATATCTTCAAAGAAAGTCGCATCATTCGACTCCATGATCGTGCCGACATGCATGTCGGTACCTCAGATTTACAACCAAGAATCTATAGCCAATGCTATGAAAAGCATATCCCAGGAAAACACAATCCACAGTTTTTGGTCCCAGCTTTCGCTTCTTTGGAATTGGCACATTGACTTTCACCAAACAACCCCAGGTTCGTAGATAAGAGAGCTTTAACCTTTTCTTCTCCCATTCCTCGAATGGAGTTATCTCTTTGTTCTTTGTGGGAACTCGGTTTAGGACATGACATGCAGTCAATATCGCCTCCCCCCACCATGCCTTGGAGACCCGATGTGTCTAACATGGCGTTAACCAAATCGATTAGAGTACGGTTCTTTCTTTGGCCACCCCATTTGGTGAGGTGAGTAGGGCGTCCTCTCATGGATTATACCATGTTCCACAAAAACATCAAATTCATTGGAAAAATACTCTCCACCACGGTGGGACCTAAGCCTCTTGATTTTTCGATCAAGTTGGTTTTCCACTTCAGCTTTATAGATCTTGAAAAAGTTCAAAGCCTCATCCTTAGATTTCATAAGATACACGGCGGTATCTAGTGGAGTCGTCAATTAACGTCATGAAATATTTCTTTCCACCTTTTGTCAAAACACCATTCATTTCACATAGATCTGAATGTATAAGTTCTCGTGGTGCAAGATTTCTCGTCTCCATGATCCGTGAGACTTACGAGGTTGCTTAGCTTGCACACACACTTGACACTTAGATCCCTTGACGGTGGTGAAACTAGGGATTAAGTTCAACTTCTCTAGTCATGACATGCAACCAAAGTTAACATGACAAAGACATGAATGCCACACATTTGATTCACTATTGTTGCAAATATGATTAACAACTTTATTGCAAGCGTCGATAAGGATAAGCGAAACAGGCCTCGACTCATAGCCTTTACCAACAAAGGTTCCATACTTGGAATTACAAATTTATTGACTCGAAGACAAGCTTGTAGCCATCTCTACGAAGAGATCCGCTAACAAGATTTTTTATTGACGGAGGGACATAATGCACGTTCTTGACCGCACGATCTTCCCCAAAGTAAACTCCAGATCGACCGTGCCAACACCACGACGAAGCACTTGAACTGTTGCCCATCAGGCGGTTGAAGTCCTGTGATCGATAAAGGCGAAAACATGGAAATATCACGCATACATGCACATTAGCACCGTGTCAATCAACCAATCGGAGAATGACATACTTAAGAATAGTGGGAAATATACCATACCGGCATCCTTCATGTCGGTGTCTCCAATGACAACATTAGTGGTCTTGCCGCCTTTCGAGGATGGCGCTTGTCATAGCGATTAGGGCAACTAGGAGCCCAATGATCGGGATCTCCACACACATGACAAGCACCTTTCTTCTTGCCATTCTTCTTCTTGAAGTTCGTGTGTTGTACAGCCTTGTTCTTTCTGTAACATCCCAAATTTCCTATTTGGAATGTTTTACAATTATAGCTAAGCATCCTATGCATCTGTTTGAATTTGAATGCCATTTGAAGTTTGAGCAAGTTGAGTTTTGAATTTGAATTTCAAACTTTGGCATGTGGAAACATTTCAAAAACTAAGCACGATAAATACTTGATCAAAAGTATGAGAGGAGCAAACATGACACTCCAAAATATCGGAGAAACAATGCCAAAAGATTTGGATTCAAATCTGAAATTTATTTGAATTTGAAAAAAATAGATTTTTATGAAGTTTGGATTTTGCTTTTGGAAAAATGTTCAAATGAAAGGAATATTCCTGATCATTTTGGTATATATATACCCTATATAAATTATTTTTAGATTTGGTTTTATTTTTGTTTTAGTTTTATTAAAAATAAAAAAAACCCCAGGCGCCACCCAGCCACCCCAGCCCAGCCAGCGCCGCCCACCTCGGCCCGCGCCCGGCCCGGCCAGCGCCCGGCCCAGGCAGCCCAGCGCCAGCCGAGCCAGCCCAGCGCCGCACACCTCGCCCCTCGCCGAAAGGCCTAGGCCTCGGCCACCCGACCCCTCGCCTCTCTCCCTCTCGTGACCGTGGGACCCCCCTCTTCTTCCCCTCGCCCACGCCCGCGCTCGGGAGGTCCACGGATCGAAGGATCCAGGATCCCCACCACCCGATGCCCTTCGAAGCTCGCCCGACCCGAGGGCTATAAAGGGCGAGCCCCACCCCATTCCCCCTAGCCTCGCGGACCCCTCTCCCTCTCCCTCCAGAGCTCACCGGACACAGAAGCCCTCCCGCCGCCATTGTTGCCGCCGTCGGCCTGGTGCACCCGACCCTCCCCAACACCACGAACCCTCCCAGGCCCGTCGCGTCTTCCCAAGCAGTCGCCGGAGCTCGCCGGCTTGGGACGCCTCGGCCGCACTTCGCGCCGCCGCCGCCGCCGCCGCCGTCGCCGAGTCCGGTAAGTCACCGCAACCCCCCCGTCAGATCCTAGATCTAAGGCTAGGATTAGAATCCCGAAAGGTTAGGTTTTATTTATAAAACGGCGGTTTCTTCGGTTTATTTTAGTTTAGGTTTAATTGTTTAGGCGGTTCTTTTAGTTTAAACCCTAGAGCCCGTTTAGACTAAGTTCGCCTAGTGCTGATATAGGCCCATTAGGCCTTTTCTTTTATTTTGATTTTCTGTTTTAGCCGATTAGTTGCAGTTTTCAAAAATGTATATCTTTTATTCTGTTCAATATTTTTGAGTGATTCTTTTTTGTTGGATTGCAAATTTTATGTAGTTTCTGAAAAATATATATTTAGCTATGTTAAAAATAACTAAAAATGCTTTAATATTGTTTTAGTCAGAATAGCAAATCTGCTATAACTTTAGTTAGAAAAATTATTTTGCATGATTCTTTTGTCACCACTTTATTTTGACATTGCCAAACCCTAGAAATTAATTTTGGTATTTTAGGATTAATAAATAATTAGTTTTAGACAGAATCCTATTAATCCTAATTAATTAACTAGTTCTGTTTTCCTAATTAATTAATTAGTAAATTAATTTATTTTAACTGGTGATTAGTTATTCTAGGTTAGTTTCTGTCACTCCATTAGATGAACTTTTATTTATAATTAATAAAAGTTTTAAATTAATTTTCTTAATAGAAATTGGATTAGGCCTAAAATGAGTTTTATAATAGCTTTTAATTAATTCTTTTCGCTCCTAGTTGCTTAGTGAATCCTTTTACATTAAGTTAACCTAAAACCATGATTAGGTTATATTAAGGAATTTTGTTATATAAAAACTATTTTAGTTATTGTTTGGAGTAGGGAAAAACTTTGAATTGGTTTCTTTGAGTTTTTCTTTTTGATTTAGTTTTGATTGTTTTGTTGTGCTATGTTACTTTTGTTATCTTGTGTGATCCTCTTGCTTTGTGCTTATTGTGTTATTGTTTGTCTCGGTAGAGTTTCAGTCTGAAGCTTGCTACTCGACTCTTTAGCTTCGAGGATCATCAGCAAGGCAAGTTTTGATCATGTTATTTCTATACCTATGTTTTTTTTGTGCATTAGTAGTTGTCACCACCTCACCATGCATGCAGTAGTGAAATCTTGAAGTCATTAAACTTGAGTAGTATCATGTGGTAGGATGAACCAACCCCTTGTTACCATGACCCGGGGCGTAGTAGTTACTTTGCTATGCTCGTGAGCGGGATTTGGTATGAGTGAAGTTCATAAGCAAGATGTGAGAGTCAATGATGATGACAACCCATGGACTACAATGATCAAGATGGACTTGGAAAATCACTCTTGGGTGGAGGGCGGTTGTGGGCACCTGGAGCACCCAGTGGTGGCGGGATGCATGGAGAAAGCGCCATGACATCCTGCGAAAGCTTCACCCAGCCACGAAGAAGGATGGATGCCCCATGACCGGAAGCTTACGTGCGGCCGCAAGCCATTATGGGCTCTGGCTGGGTTGACCCTAGTAGTGGCGCTGGCTGGGCGGTTTTCTGAGAAGTAAGCGAGCGGTAGGATTGGATGGGTACGGCGGTGGCGGAAGAACTCTTTGGAAGACCTGTTTCATTCGTCCGTCTTCAAACACCATGAAGTCGAAGACTTTAAAGGAGGAATGATTCTTGCGGGAAAGTCATAAACCTCTGCGAGAGTTATAACCTAATCGATTAGCCGTGTCCCGATTCACGGACATTTGAGCCTCTGGAACTTGGAAGTATTCAGATATCTCAACACTGAAATTAATGGATTAATTTGAGGGTTTATGACTTAATAATTTGGGAGCGAGATTTTGGTTGGCGGAACCATCTCAATAACTACCAACAATTGTAGTAATTTGCAAGTAAGCCTTTGTAGTAGGATAAAATTGGCTTTCATAAAATGATGAAACTTAGAGCTCCACAGCCAAAATGCATATAGTGTAGTAACTTTATTGTTGTTATTCTTCATGACTTGCCAGCTTATTCAAAAGCTGACCTACATGGCTACAACGTATTATGTTGAGAGATATATTCGATCGGGGTGAGGCTACGCTCCGCGCTTAGCGATTGCCCTTTGAGTCGGATGGACTCGCTTATCTTCGACGCTTCATGACACTTTTAGTTTATTTCTCATGAGTTGGCCTTGAGCGAATTTATTCCTTGTAATAAAGACTACGTATGAGAATCGTTTAATGATATTCAGGTGTGATTGAACTTTGATTACTTTATCGATGTCTTGTGAGTACCGGCATGATCTTGGGATGAATACAGAACACGAGAGATTTGGCGATTTTGGGTCGGTCGCTACATTTCCATCCAACTTTGCTTTACCATCAAACTTGCCCTTGTTCTTGAACTTGTGGGACTAGAAGTTCTGCATACATACCACATTGGCACTAGATCCTCCTCAATACCTCGAACACGTGTGTCCTTTGCTCTCGCATTTTCTTCCACATCAAGAGTACCAATGAGATCCGGAGCGGAAAACTCCTGTCTCTTATGCTTGATGAGTAGCAAAGTTCCTCCATGAAGGAGGAAGCTTAGTAATGATACCCGACAACAAACTTGTCGGTAGTATGAAATTGAAGTTCTCAAGTTCTCTAGCAAATGGTGTATCTCATGAGCCTGCTCAACCACGAAGCGCTCTTGGTCATCCTGTAATCATAGAATTGCTCCATGATGTACAGCTCGGTGCGGCATCAAGACCCCAAACTTGGCCTCAAGTGCATCCCATATCTTTTCCATTGTCAATTGGCGCATAAGCATCAACTATATTCTCACAAAGAACACTCAAGAGAGCAGCCTTAAGCAGTATCCATTTTCTGAAAAGCTTGTGCACTGTTGGGCATCTTGCTCTCCTTGAGGTTTGCCAAGAGTGGCGTCATAACAGCTCATGGTGCGAAACCATAAGACTACTCTCACGCACCACCTCTTATAGTGGACACCCTCAAACATAGGAGGTCTCATGGAAGCAGCAAAACCACTGGGGTAAATTGCCTATAATAAGGTTTTGGATTGTTGGAAATATGAGCAATTTACCAAATGATTTTATTAACAAAAACTAGATAAAACATGATTAAAATAGCAAATATAAAGCAAGTCATGCAATCTAACGGAGAGAAGGTAAACATAAATGCGCATATATGAACTTGAGGTAAACACATCTAGAACATACACTAGATGAAGTTGCATATCTGAAACAGAACCTAACATCGTGAGGGCGAAACTAGAGCCAAGAACTGTAGGAGGACTTCTAACGAGAAAGGAGAAGTACACGTCACGGCACAGCAACAGACCGAAGGACTTGGGGTGGTGTCCTCGCCTGCCATGTCGTCGAGGAGGTTGTGGACGTCGGGGAAGAAGTCGTCGTCGGCGACCGGATCGTCCGTGATGAATCAGCCAGTAGTCGCGCTGAGAAGGAGGCGAGAGAGCTGCGCCGGGAGCTGAAGGGAATCGGGAGGCAAGCGAGCAGGCAGCAGCGAAGGGCCCGCCGTTCGGATTCGATGTCCACTACGAGAAAAATGTTTCAGCTTCCGTAGTGCGGTGCAAAAATTAGACATCGGCTCATTCCGCAACCAGCGGCCTTGGCAGCAGCCTTGGCGGCGTGGTGGCGGCGGAGGAGGCGGCGTGGATGTCCCTCTTGTTATCATGCTCATACGTGAGGAAAGAACCTCCCTTATAAGGAGGTCCAATTCCCACTCAACTAGCAATGTGGGACTAAACTTTAGTAGTATCCTTGCCTTGCACAAATGGGCTAAGTGGGCCTCTAGGATTTATTAGGAATTTCTGAAATAGTTATTGGGCTGCCCCAATATAGACTAAATTCAGCAGTCATATTCTTCATGATGCTCTCTTTATGCTTCAATTCTTATCTTTTATGTGAGCATCATCGAAATCAACATGCCTAGCTACGGGCGTTAAACGATAGCGCTTGTTGGGAGGCAACCCAATTTTATTTTAGTTTCTCGCTTTTTGGTTCTGTTTATAAATAAATAATACATATAGCTTCTTTTTAGATGTGGTTTTTTGTTTTATTTAGTGTTTGTGCCAAGTAGAACCTTTGGGAAGACTTGGGTGAAGTCTTTATGATCATGCTGTAAAAAACAGAAACTTTAGCGCTCACGAGATTAGCTAAAACTTTTTACTGGAGAGTGATATTTAGTTGATTATTTTTGCAGATGATTACTAGACAAATTCCTCAGGTCCACCAATTTATTTTAGAATTTTTGGAGTCCCAGAAGTTTGCGTTAGTTACAGATTACTACAGACTATTATGTTTTTGACAGATTCTGTTTTTCGTGTGTTGTTTGCTTATTTTGATGAATCTATGGCTAGTAAAATAGTTTATAAACCATAGAGAAGTTGGAATGCAGTAAGTTTAACACCAATATAAATAAATAATGAGTTCAATACAGTACCATGAAGTGGTGTTTTGTTTTCTTTAAGCTAGCAGACTCACGAGATTTTCATTAAGTTTTGTGTTGTGGAGTTTTCAAGTTTTGGGTAAAGATTCGATGGACTATGGAATAAGGAGTGGAAGAGCCTAAGCTTGGGGATGCCCAAGGTACCCCAAGGTAATATTCAAGGATAACCAAGAGCCTAAGCTTGGGGATGCCCGGAAGGCATCCCTCTTTAAATCTTTGTTCATCGGTAACTTTACTTGGAGCTATATTTTTATTCACCACATGATATGTGTTTTGCTTGGGCGTCATTTTATTTTCTTTTGTTTTTCTTGCTGTTTGAATAAAATACCAAGATCTGAAATTATTAAATGGGATAGTCTTCACATAGTTGCATAATTATTCGACTACTCATTGATCTTCACGATATCTTTCGAGTAGTTTGTCGTTTGCTCTAGTGCTTCACTTATATCTTTTAGAAACACGGTGGTGGATTTGTTTTATAGAAACTTTTGATCTCTCATGCTTTACTTAGATTATTTTGACAGTCTTAAATAGCATGGTAATTTGCTTAAACAATCCTAATATGCTTGGTATTCAAGATTAGTAAAAATTTCTTATGAGTGTGTTGAATACTAAGAAAAGTTTCATGCTTGATAATGATTTTGATATATGGAGGTAGTGATATTAAAGTTGTGCTAGTTGAGTAGTTGTGAATTTTAGAAATACTTGTGTTAAAGTTTGTGATTCCCATAGCATGCGTATGGTGAACCGTTATGTGATGAAGTCGGAGCATGATTTATTTATTGATTGTCCTCCTTATGAGTGGCGGTCGGGGAATGACGATGGTCTTTTCCTACCAATCTACCCCCTAGGAGCATGCTGGCGTAATACTTTGCTTTGATAACTTGTAGATTTTTCAATAAGTATATGAGTTCTTTATGACTAATGTTCAGTCCATGGATTATCGCACTCTTCTTCCTTCCACCATTGCTAGCCTCTCTAATACCACGCACTTTTAGCGGTGTCATACACCCACATATACCATCCTCAAAATAGCCACCATACCTACCTATTATGGCATTTCCATAGCCATTCGAGATATATTGCCATGCAACTTTCCACCGTTCCGTTTATTATGACACGCTCCATCATTGTCATATTGCTTAGCATGATCATGTAGTTGACATCGTATTTGTGGCAATGCCACCGTTCATAATTCTTTCATACATGTCACTCTTGATTCTTCGCATATCTCGGTACACCGCCGGAGGCATTCATATAGAGTCATATTTTGTTCTAAGTATCGAGTTGTAATTGTTGAGTTGTAAGAAAATAAAAGTGTGATGATCTTCATTTTAGAGCATTGTCCCAAGTGAGGAAAAGGAAGATGGAGACTATAGTTCCCCACAAGTCGGGATGAGACCCAGACGAAAAAAAAGAGAAAAAAAGAGGCCATAAAAAGAGAAAATGCCCAAATAAAAAAAAAAAAAAGAGAGAAAAGAGAAGGGGCAATGCTACTATCCTTTTACCACACTTGTGCTTCAAAGTAGCATCATGATCTTCATGATAGAGAGTCTCTCATTTTGTCAATTTCATATACTAGTGGGAATTTTTCATTATAGAACTTGGCTTGTATATTCCAATGATGGGCTTCCTCAAAATGCCCTAGGTCTTCGTGAGCAAGCGAGTTGGATGCACACCCACTTAGTTACTTTTGTTGAGCTTTCATATACTTATAGCTCTAGTGCATCCGTTGCATGGCAATCCCTACTCACTCACATTGATATCTATTGATGGGCATCTACATAGCCCGTTGATACGCCTAGTTGATGTGAGACTATCTTCCTTTTTTTTGTCTTCTCCACAACCACCATTCTATTCCACATATAGTGCTATGTCCATGGCTCACGCTCATGTATTGCGTGAAGATTGAAAAAGTTTGAGAACATCAAAAGTATGAAACAATTGCTTGGCTTGTCATCGGGGTTGTGCATGATTTAAAGATTTTGTGTGATGAAGATAGAGCATAGCCAGACTATTTGATTTTGTAGGGTTAGCTTTCTTTGGCAATGTTATTTTGAGAAGACATAATTGCTAGTTAGTATGCTTGAAGTATTATTACTTTTATGTCAATATGAACTTTTATCCTGAATCTTTCGGATCTGAATATTCATACCACAATTAAGAAGAATTACATTGAAATTATGCCAAGTAGCATTCCACATCAAAAATTATCTTTTTATCATTTACCTACTCGGGCGAGAAGGAATTAAGCTTGGGGATGCTTGATACGTCTCCAACGTATATATAATTTTTATTGCTCCATGCTATATTATCTTCATTTTGGACATTATTGGGCTTTATTTTACACTTTTATATTATTTTGGGACTAACCTATTGACCCGAGCCCAATGCGAGTTCTGTTTTTCCCTTGTTTGATGTTTGAAGAAAAGGAATATCAAGCGGGGTCAAAACAGAATGAAACCTTCGGAGAAGTTATTTTTGGAAGGAAAGCTACCCGATAGACTTGGAGTGCCGTCGGGAAAAAGCGATGGAGCCACGAGGTAGAGGCGCGCCCTCCACCCTTGTGGGCCCTCGTGGCTCCACGATGTACTTCTTCGCCTATATATCTCCATATACCCTAAAAACTTGAGGACACAATAGATCGGGAGTTCCGCCGCCGCAAGCCTCTGTAGCCACCAAAACCAATCGGGACCTGTTAGGCACCTGCCGGGGAGGAACCCTCACCGTGGCCATCTTCATCATCCGGCGCTCTCCATGGCGAGGAGGGAGTAGTTCACCCTCGGGGCTGAGGTATGTACCAGTAGCTATGTGTTTGGTCTCTCTCTCTCTCTCTCTCTCTCTCTCTCTCTCTCGTGTTCTTGATTTGGCACGATCTTGATGTATCGTGAGCTTTGCTATTATAGTTGGATCTTATGTTTCTTCTCCCCCTCTACTCTCTTGTAATGGATTGAGTTTTCCCTTTGAAGTAATCTTATCGGATTGAGTCTTTAATGGTTTGAGAGCACTTGATGTATGTCTTGCCGTGCGTATCTGTGGTGACAATGGGATATCACGTGATCCACGTGATGTATGTTTTGGTGATTAACTTGCGGGTTCCGCCCATGAACTTATGCATAGGGTTTGGCACACGTTTTCATCGTGATTCTCTGATAGAAACTTTGGGGCACTCTTTGAGGTTCTATGTGTTGGTTGAATAGATGAATCTGAGATTGTGTGATGCATATCGTATAATCATACCCACGGATACTTGAGGTGACATTGGAGTATCTAGGTGACATTAGGGTTTTGGTTGATTTGTGTCTTAAGGTGTTATTCTAAATACGAACTCTAGGGCTGTTTGTGACACTTATAGGAATAGCCCAACGGATTGATTGGAAAGAATAATTTTGAGGTGGTTTCGTACCCTACCATAATCTCTTCGTTTGTTCTCCGCTATTAGTGATTTTGGAGTGACTCTTTGTTGCATGTTGAGGGATAGTTATATGATCCAATTATGTTATTATTGTTGAGAGAACTTGCACTAGTGAAAGTATGAACCCTAGGCCTTGTTTCCTAGCATTGCAATACCGTTTGTGCTCACTTTTATCATTATTTACCTTGCTGTTTTTATATTTTCATATTACAAAAACCTATATCTACCATCCATATTGCACATGTATCACCATCTCTTCGCCGAACTAGTGCACCTATACAATTTATCATTGTATTGGATGTGTTGGGGACACAAGAGACTCTTTGTTATTTGGTTGCAGGGTTGTTTGAGAGAGACCATCTTCATCCTCGCCTCCCACGGATTGATAAACCTTAGGTCATCCACTTGAGGAAATTTGCTCTTGTACTACAAACCTCGCACTTGGAGGCCCAATAACGTCTACAACAAGAAGGTTGCGTAGTAGACATCAGCCTCCGTCGATAGCAAGACCGGTGATCAAGGAGACATCCTCGGCGTGTGAGTCATGCTCCGGTCCGAAGATGGAAGCGTGTGTCTCCGGCCTCCACCGATCAGCAAGGCGGGCACTAGTGGGCGTTGAGGTTTGGCGTGGGCGGTGACCAACTGAATCCACGGGGAGTAGACCTGCCTGTTGGATGTATGGTGTGTACCGCTCATTCTACGGCATGGCAGGACCGGAGACCCGTGATACCGAATCTTGAGAGGTTCAAGCTTCTCCAAAAACAAGTAATGACAAATCTTAGGGCATGTCAATTTCAACTAAAGGCAAATTTGCTAAATGTTTAGATTACTCATTATTACCATCTTCTTCTCGCGCATCATGTAGGCACTGGTGTCGCGTGTCATAAACATTGTCGAGAAGCCAAACCATCCTTACAAAGTTCAAACAATAAACATATATGAGTTCATCTCAAATATCGGTATAAACTAAGCGTCTCATATGTGTTCATCTAAACATCTCATATGTATTCATCTACAAGAATCTCAACATCTCTTTCTCACACAATGAATAAATGATTGTAAATTCACATATATATCTCAGTATGTCATATGTGTTCAAGTAACTCAACATCTCATATTTCAAATAAACTCAACATTTAATATATATCTAAAAAAATCAACATCTAATATATAGCTACAAAACACAACATCTCATAATTATCTACAAAACTAGGCATCTCATATATATCTAAAAATAAACAATCTAGGTTTCACTAACAAGAATCATATAGTACCACTATGACTACACATCCTCCATCACAACACCCAATCTTGGACAGATAAAGATCCAAACCAAGCAAATCAAGGGTTCCACCCAATCTTGGACAAATCCCTAAAGTTACAACAAATTTATGGAGGAAAAAAAGGGAGCAGAGGAGGTTTACCTAGTAGGAGGGATTGGAGATCGAATCCACGTATGGCTTAAATCTTCAGATCTGAGAGGGGTGTGGGGGATCCGAAGAGGCGCCGCCGCTGCTCTCTGTTGTTCGAGAGAACAACTCCACGGAGATAGGGAAGAACTTCTGGCGAGGCTGGCCCGATCGCGACAAGTCACGATGGGCGTAGCGATAGGTGATGTCTACTACGCAACCTTCTTCTTGTAGAGCGTTGTTGGGCCTCCAAGTTCAGAGGTTTGTAGGACAGTGAAAATTTCCCTCAAGTGGATGACCTAAGGTTTATCAATCCGTGGGGGCGTGGGGCGAAGATGGTCTCTCACAAGCAACCCTGCAACCAAATAACAAAGAGTCCCTTGTGTCCCCAACACACCCAATACAATGGTAAATTGTATAGGTGCACTAGTTCGGCGAAGAGATGGTGATACAAGTGCAATATGGATGGTAGATATAGGTTTTTGTAATCCGAAATTATAAAAACAGCAAGGTACCTAATGATAAAAGTAAGCATAAACGTAATTGCAATGCTAGGAAACAAGGCCTAGGGTTCATACTTTCACTGGTGCAAGTTCTCTCAAGAATAATAACATAATTGGATCATATAACCATCCCTCAACATGCAACAAAGGGTCACTCCAAAGTCAATAATAGTTGAGAACAAGCGAAGGGATTATTGTAGGATGTGAAACCACCTCAAAGTTATCATTTCGATCGATCTATTCCGAGTCCGTAGTAAAATAACACGAAGCTATTTTTTCCGTTCGATCTATCCTAGAGTTTGTACTAGAATAACACCTTAAGATACAAATCAACCAAAACCTAATGTCACCTAGATACTCCAATGTCACCACAAGTATCCATGGGTATGATTATACGATATGCATCACACAATCTCAGATTCATGTATTCAAAAAACACAAAGTACTTCAAAAGTGCCCCAAAGTTTCTACGAAGAGTCAAGGCGAGAACCTGTGCAACCCCTATGCATAAGTTCACAAGGTCACCGAACCATAAGTTGATCACCAAGAAAAACATCAAGTAGATCACGTGAATATCCCATTATCACCACAGATAAGCACATGCAAGACATACATCAAGTGTTCTCAAATCCTTAAAGACTCAATCCGATAAGATAACTTCAAAGGAAAACTCAATCCATTACAAGAGAGTAGAGGGGAGAAACATCATAAGATCAAACTATAATAGCAAAGCTTGCGATACATCAAGATCGTGCGAATCAAGAGCGCAGCGAGAGAGATCAAACACATAACTACGGTACATACCCTCAGCCACAGAGCTGAACTACTCCCTCCTCATCATGGAGGCGTCGGGATGATGAAGATGGCCACGGTGAGATTCCCCCTCCGGAGGTCTTTGGAACAGGGTCTCGATTGGTTTTGGTGGCTCTGAGGCTTGCGGTGGCGAACTCGATCTAGGTTATGTTTTGGAAGTTTGGGTATATATAAGAGGTGTTGGCGTCGGGAACAAGTCGGGGGTCCCGAGGCGGCCATGAGGTAGAGGGCGCCCGGGGGTGGGTGCCCCCACCCTCGTGGGTGCCTCGGGACTCTTCAGCCCATCTCCGATACTCCGTGGGCTTCTACGGTCCAAAAATCTCCGTGAAATTTCAAGTCAATTGGACCCGTTTGGTTTTCCTTTCTGCGATACTCAAAAACAAGGAAAAAACAGAAGCGCACTGCGCTCTAGGTTAATAGGTTAGTCCCAAAATCATACAAAATAGCATATAAATGCATATAAAACATCCTAGATGGATAATATAATAGCATGGAACAATCAAAAATTATAGATACGTTGGAGGCGATATCGGCATCTAAGCTTAATTCCTGCTTTCGTCCTCGAGTAGGTAAATGATAAAACAGAATTTTGATGTGGAATGCTACCTAACAAAATGTTGGAAATATGCCTAGAGGCAATAATAAAAGGATTATTATTATATTTCCTTGTTCATGATAATTGTCTTTTATTCATGCTATAATTGTATTATCAGGAAATCGTAATACTGCGTGTGAATAAATAGACCACATTATGTCCCTAGTGAGTCTCTAGTTGACTAGCTCGTTGATCAATAGATAGTCATGGTTTCACGACTATGGACATTGGATGTCAATGATAGCGGGATCACATCATTAGGAGAATGATGTGATGGACAAGACAATCCTAAGCATAGCACAAGATCGTGTAGTTCATTTTGCTAGAGCTTTTCCAATGTCAAGTATCTCTTCCTTAGACCATGAGATCGTGTAACTCCCGGATACCGTAAGAGTGCTTTGGGTGTACCAAGCGTCTGGCAATGGCGGGTGACTATAAAGGTACACTACAGGTATCTCGAAAGTGTCTATTGGGTTGACACGGATCGTGGCGGGATTTGTCACTCCGTGTTACGGAGAGGTATCATGGGCCCACTTTCGGTAGTGCATCATCATAATGAGCTCAAAGTGACCAAGTGTGCGGTCACGGGATCATGCATTGATGCGAGTAAAGTGACTTGCGGTAGCGAGATTGAGCGAGGTATTGGGATACCGACGATCGAATCTCGGGCAAGTAACATACCGATTGACAAAGGAATTGTATACGGGATTGTTTGAATCCTCGACATCGTGGTTCATCCGATGAGATCATCGAGGAGCATGTAGGAGCCAACATGGGTATCCAGATCCGCTGTTGGTTATTCTTGGCGAGCCGTCTCGGTCATGTCTTCGTGTCTCCTGAACCCGTGGGTCTACACATAAGGTTCGGTGGCGCTAGGGTTGTATGAATATCGTATGCAGTAAACGAATGTTGTTGAGTCCGGATGAGATCCCGGACATCACGAGGTTCAGAATGGTCGGAGGTAAAGAATTATATATAGGAAGTATTGTTTGACCATCGG
Organism: Aegilops longissima; assembly: GCA_021605205.1. Classification (NCBI taxonomy): domain Eukaryota; kingdom Viridiplantae; phylum Streptophyta; class Magnoliopsida; order Poales; family Poaceae; genus Aegilops; species Aegilops longissima. The sequence continues at coordinate 54,630 of JAHIAM010004773.1, forward strand.
GAAAGTTTGGGGTCACCGTGTTCCGGGGACCACGGAAGGTCCGGGGGTCCACCGGGTGGGGCCACCCATCGAGAGGGCCCCATGGGCTGAAGTGGGGAGGAACCAGCCCATAGTGGGCTGGTCGCCTTAGCCCACCCTGCCTAGGGTTGAAACCCTAGGGTGAAGCGCCTGCCTTGAGGGGCACTCCACCCCTTGGCCGCCGCCCCCTTGGGAGATGGGATCCCCAAGGGCGGCGCCCCCAGGGGCCTATATAAAGGAAGGGGAGGGGGCAGCCGCACCAGTTCAGCGCCTCCCTCTCCCGGTACCTCCTCCTCCGTCCTCCGTGCTTGGCGAAGCCTGTAGATCTTGCTTCTCCACCAACACGCCGTCGTCTTGCTCTTTGGAGCCATCTTCCTCAACCTCTCCTTCCCCTTGCTGGATCAAGAAGGAGGAGGCGTCATCCGCTCGTCGTGTTTTGAGCAGCGGAGGTGCCGTCCGTTCGGCGCTAGGATCTCCGGTGATAGGATCCGGCGAAGCGACTACTTCATCCCGTTCTTTTGAGCGCTTCCGCTCATGATCTACAAAGTGGTATGTAGATGCAATCTCTCTCCCATGACTTGTTGCTTAGATGAACTCATAGATAGATCTTGGTGAAACCGTAGGAAAATTTTAATTTTCTGCAGCGTTCCCCAACAGTGGCATCATGAGCTAGGTCTGTCGTAGTTCTCTATTGCACAGTAGAACATAATTTTGTTGTGGGCGTAGATCTTGTCAACTTGCTTGCGCTACTAGTCTTATCTTGCTTCAGTGGTATTGTGGGATGAAGCAGCCGGACCAACCTTACACGTGCGCTTCACGTGAGACCGGTTCCACCGGTGACATGCACTAGTTGCATAAGGTGGTCTGGCGGTGTCTGTCTCTCCACTTTAGTTGGGCGGATTCGATGAAAAGGGTCCTTATGAAGGGTAAATAGAAGTTGACAAAATCACGTTGTGGTTATTAAGTAGGTAAGAAAGCGTTCTTGCTAGAACCAATTGCAGCCACGTAAAAGATGCAACAACAATTAGAGGGCGTCTAACTTGTCTTTGTAGCAATTGTCATGTGATGTGATATGGCAGAAGTTGTGATGAATGATGAATGACATATTGTGATGTATGATATCATGTTCTTGTAATAGGAATCACGACTTGCATGTCGATGAGTATGACAACAGGAAGGAGCCATAGGAGTTGTCTTTATTTTTGTATGACCTGCGAGTCATTGAAGAGCGCCATGTAAATTACTTTACTTTATTGCTAAGCGTGTTAGCCATAGAAGTAGAAGTAGTCGTTGGCGTGACAACTTCATGAACACGATGATGGAGATCATGATGATGGAGATCATGGTGTCATGCGGTGACAAGATGATCATGGAGCCCGAAGATGGAGATCAATGGAGCTATATGATATTGGCCATATCATGTCACTACTATATAATTGCATGTGATGTTTATTATGTTTATGCATCTTGTTTACTTAGAGCGCGGTAGTAAAGAAGATGATCCCTAACAATATCAAGAAGTGTTCTCCCTAGCGTGCGCCGTTGCTAAAGTTAAATGCGTTTGAAGCACCACGTGATGATCGGTGTGATAGATCCTTACGTTCACATACAGCGGTGTAAGACAGTTTTACACATGCAAAACACTTAGGGTTAACTTGGCGAGCCTAGCATGTAAAGACATAGCTTGAACACAAGAGACCGAAGGTCGAACACGAGTCGTATGGAAGATACGATCAACATGGAGATGTTCACCGATGATGACTAGTCATCTCACGTGATGATCGGACACGGCCTAGTCGACTCGGATCGTGTAACATAGATGACTAGAGGATGTCTAATCTGAGTGGGAGTTCATTAAAATAATTTGATTAGATGAACTTAATTATCATGAACTTAGTCTAAAACCTTTGCAAATATGTCTTGTAGATCAAATGGCCAACGCTCATGTCAACATGAACTTCACGCGTTCCTAGAAAACCAAGCTGAAAGATGATGGCAGCAACTATACGTCTTGGGTGGAACACGAGGATCATCCTCATAGCTGCCGGAAACAATATGTCCTAGAAGGACTGCTAGGTGATGCACCGTCAGAGAACCAAGACATTATGAATGCTTGGCAGTCTCGTCGTGATGATTACTCCCCGTTCGATGTGGCATGCTTTACACTTAGAACCGGGGCTTCAAAAGCGTTTTGAGCAACAGAGCATATGAGATGTTCGAGGAGCTGAAACTAGTTTTCAAGCACATGCCGGGTCGAGAGATATGAAGTCTCCGACAAGTTCTATAGTTGTAAGATGGAGGAGAGCAGTTACTGTCGGTGAGCACATACTCAAAATGTCTGGGTTGCACAACCGCCTGTCCCAGCTGGACATAAACCTCCCAGACGAGGCGGTCATTGACAGAATCCTTCAGTCGCTCCCACCAAGCTACAAGAGCTTTGTGATGAACTACAATATGCTGGGGATGGTGAAGACCATTCCCAAGTATTCTCAATGCTGAAGTCTGCAGAGGTTGAAATCAAGAAAGAACATCAAGTGTTGATGGTCAATAAAACCACTAAGTTCAAGAAGGGCAAGGGTAAAAGAACATCAAGAAGGACGACAAAGATGTTGCGGCGCCCGGAAAGCGATTCTTGGGGAAGAAATCAAAGAATGGACCCAAGCACGAGGCCGAGTGCTTTTATTGCAAAGGTAAGGGTCCTTTGAGCGGAACTGCCTCAAATACTTAGCGGACAAGAAGGCGGCAACACTAAAGGTATATTTGATATACATGTAATTGATGTGTACCTTACCAGTACTCGTAGTAACTCACAGGTATTTGATACCGTGTCGTTGCTCAT